>UESW01001471.1:0-61489 GCA_900491605.1 Calamus simplicifolius
TGGAGCGAAAAACCTTAGGAATAAATATTAAAATGTCTCACCTGTTTTTGTTCACCTGAATGTGGATCAGTGAGTGAAACTGTAAACCTTACATACCTGATAGTTTTTTTTCTTTTTTTTATTTAAAAATAGAGGATGGAGGTCTTCTCCAAGTTTTATTAGGAGAAGTTAAATAAGATTTAATGAAGCAAAATTAAAAGTAAGGCAAAGAAAAGGTGAAAAGTTTTTATAGGCTTATTATTGAGGAAGATTCTATCACTGTTATTCGCTAGCTCTGATAGAACTCTTGCGATCATATGCCATCTAATTCCTTGATCCGCGATATTCAGTCTACTTGTAGGATACTTACAGTGCCCAGATTCGACATATTTATCGAAAAATCAACTCAGCGGTAGATTGAATTGCTAGTCGAGTAGCCCATCACTAAAGTTTTTTGATCTGGAAGCAGGGTGACCTGTGTCCTCGTCCTTACCTAAATCTTGTATTCAAATATCTCGGATTTAACTAGCCCTAGAATAGTGTGATCATCGTCTGTGTTAAAAAAAAAGTGAAAAGTTACAATCTGGAGTAGGATTAAGCTTCAAGCTTCATCAAAGGTATCACGAGTTAGCTTTTATCACACAAAGACTCCCCTAGAGCTGTAGTAGTGTTTGGAGCACCTTGTGGAGGACTCCTCACAGCAGTAGTGTTTGGACCACCTTGACGAAAACCCCATAGCTTTAGTGTTTGGAGCACCTTGTTGTTGAGGACTGAATACAGTGAATCCTTCTTCTTTTTTTCTTTTGGACAAAAAAAAAAAAAGAAAAGAAAGAAAGGAACAACCAGACCCAGAAAGCACCAAACTGCAGTGGATGTCTGATTGAGGTGTTCATGAGGAGGCTTTTCTCATGAATACACTGCAGCCTTTGACACACAAAAAATGGTTGGTGGCACTGAAGACAAGTTGCTAGCCAACAGGCTTAGCCCTGGCCAAGTAACACTTCAACCCCCATTGGAGGCATGAGCCAGACGAAGGTACCGGGCATGACCACCAGAAGGTTTTACCAACAGGTAACAAAATGGAGGACAGCGTTGGTCTACAGTTTCCTCTCTAGAACCGGTCGGTCATATTATTATTAAATAAGCAAAGTTGGTACCCACCGGCACCAGCTCCAGCTGCAACTCATAAGATTTTAGTGGGGGGATGAGTTGCGTGCCAACTGTATGCAGGATGTGCAACCTTTCTTATTATTTATATAACCAATATTACTCTTGATGTATGAGAGGCAAGGGTCATGAGATGATTTTAAGGTGGTTTTGTGAGTTCAGTTCTCAGTCCCGAGAACTTAGGGATGATAGCTTACCATAAGTCAGTTAAGATTACCAGTTGGTCCAAGGGATGAAACTTCGAGTCAAAACCAAGACTTTTAGGTAGTGTTTGATAGCCCAAAAGCTATTTCTGAATAAATATACTAGATAGCATTTATCCAGAGGATAGTTAAGGGAATAAGCATTTTTTTAAATTACAAGTATGCCATCAAAGGATAACTTTAGTTGTTTCTGGATTCCCTAAAAAATAAGTTCAGAGAATAATCCATGATTAACCATGGTTAATCATGGGTTATCTCCTCTGATTAATTTTTTTTCAGACCTATTCCTTCTAGGGATGATAGCTTACCATAAGTCAGTTAAGATTACCAGTTGGTCCAAGGGATGAAACCTCGAGTCAAAACCAAGACTTTTAGGTAATGTTTGATAGCCCAAAAGCTATTTCTGAATAAATATACGAGATAGCATTTATCCAGAGGATAGTTAAGGGAATAAGCATTTTTTTAAATTACAAGTATGCCATCAAAGGATAACTTTAGTTGTTCCTGGGTTCCCTAAAAAATAAGTTCAGAAAATAATCCATGGTTAACCATGATTAATCATGGGTTATCTCCTCTGATTAATTTTTTTCAGACCTATTCCTTCTAGCTATAGCATTTAAGAATAAAAAGGGATATATCCAAGGGATATCCCTCCTTATTCCCCATATCAAACACTACCTTAAGAATAGCAGTATCATGATCACCTGGAATCACTCTCAAACATTTGCATGCCTTCTGGACCATCTTATGAAATATTGAAATGAATTATAACCACATCATTTCAGATATCGAAATATATTTAGCTATCATTAAAGAGCAACTCTTTAACTATTGGGTTCTTCTTTTTCTAGGCAATAAAATATTAGTTCAGAACAACTGCTTAAAAAGAATAAAATCTTACAAAATGGCTGCTAGTTGTAATCCCATACACGTATAACTCTGACATATGTGCTAATCAATCAGATGATTCCAATCATCAGAGACAATAAAATGCTATCTTGACATGGAGCATATGAACTGGATGCAGCCTCATAAATTATCAAATAAAATAATTCATCTCAAATACAAATCTCTCGCCTCACAAAAAGAAAAGAATTCAAGCGAATGTGTGACTACAACCAGCACTGGCCCATGAATCAGGCGAGAGAATAAAAGATGGGCCACCACAAACATAAAGAAGATAAAAGAGAAAAAGAGAAAAAAAAAAAAAAGCAAAGAAGACGGAGAGATTATATTTATATCGTAGCTTGAGATCTAAGCAAAGATGGCAATGGCCAGCAGCAGGCCCATCCCGTGATCAGGCTTCTCAGCATCTGTCTCACTGTCCCAGCTCCATTCTGCATTAAAAAAACAAAAAAAAATAATCATATTAATCAGTAAGCATGTGATTAACTTTAACTAATTGCGCACTAAAAAAAAATCTACTAATAGCTAATAGAAAGACAAGTCCAGAGAGAATAAAACAAAAGGACAGGGAAACAGCTGGTGATGGCCACCCTATTGGTGGGTCTATCGTCCTCTAGGCTCTCTCGTGTTTCTGATATTGCCACACCATCTTTTCCATATCTCACGCTCGGTTCGAAAGTAAATTAGCAAACCCGGATGAAGCGAGCGTGTAACCATTATCGTAGCGGCGCGGCGCTGCGCGAGTGGAAATTGGAGGCGCGAATCTCGAGGTCACCTGCTTATATCTAATGGCAGAGATTGCTTTATTAGATATATGGAGGCCATAGGTTCGCGCCGGGTTATGATGCATTGTTGTTGCGGACGTCCGCGTTAATATTCTAGTGCGGACGCCGGATCTACCGTTAATTCTCGCCCTCGGAGCTATCTCACCGCTCAATTATGGCAGTGGATGGAGGATGGAGTTCCCGCATGGAAAATTTCAGCAAGAGAGTCCATTCTCAGGATCGGTTTACGTTAGCTTATCCTTTCTTGTTCTACTAAAATGCACGACAGTGGCGCAACCCCGAGGGACGCCCGATCGGATCGTAACGGCTATATTTTCCCGCGGGAGATGGACGCGGGAATTCGGCGCACGTTAGATGAGCTGCATGGTTCGCCGCAATGCGGAAGAAGCAGCCCTTTCGTGTCCAACGGCTAGTGACGCAAGTTAGCGCCGTGAAGCGGTGGAGGAGGGAGCGGGGAGAAAAGAGGAGAGCCATACCGTTTGGTCGGCGGCGACGCTGGGCCCGGGGGAAGCTACCTCGCTGCCGGTCGGCGAGGAGGCCACATGGTGAGAGGTCGCCGGAGCTGGGGCTTGGGCTGGGGGGGCGCTCTTCTTCTTCTTCTTCTTGGACTTCTTGCTCGGCGCCGGAGCGGGAACCTCCGATGGCTTCGGCGGGGCGACGGCGGGCACCGGGGCGGCAGGGATGGTGGGAGGAGAGGCCGGGGCCGGCACAGGGGGAGACAATGTCGGGGAAGAGGATGGTGGGGACGTCACCGGGACGGGCGCCGGCGGCGAAGAGACAGGGGTGGGTGTCGGGGGAGCGCGGCGGGGGCCTTGGCGGGAGCTTTAGCCGGGGCCTTGGCGGGAGCTTTGGCGGGGGCCTTAGCGGGAGCCTTGGCGGGGGCCTTGGCGGGGGCTTTAGCCGGGGCCTTGGCGGGGGCGGGTGTTGGAGGTGCGGAGGCAGGGGCGGGGGAGGTGGCGGCAGTAGGGGTGGGGGGGGTGGCGGCGGGGGCAGTGGCCGGGGCGGGGGTGGTGGACTTGGTGGGGGCGGCTGCCGGAGTGGTGGCGGAGACGGGGGTGGTGGTGGGGGCGGCTGCCGGGGATTGGGCTGCGGCGTTGGAGGCGGCGATGCAAAGGAGAGCGACGCACAGGATGGCTCGGCGATCCATCTCGCTTCGGAATGGAGATGAAAGAGAGAGAGAGAGAGAGAGAGTTTGGAGTGGAGGGGGGAGTGGAAGTAGGGGTAAGAATAAATAGACGGGAGTGGCGAAAGAGAGCGAACAAAGGAAAGGGTGGGTGGGTAAGCGGATGTGGCGCCGGATCACAGACTGGCGGTGGGGTCGGAGGGGCACATGGGCTCTTAACGGAACGTTTCCAGTCGGTGGGAGGGACGAGTCCAGCCAGATGGATGCGGTTTGGCCGAGCCAGCCAGCTTCGAGTCCGTGCATGTGGACCAGTGGGTAGGAGAGCCCGGCCTCTACGACCGTGTCGGACGTTTGGGGCCCTTGCGTGGTGCCGTTGGGGACACGTGCCTTGTAAAATTTATCGCTCTTTAATTTAATGTACCATACGAAGATGCTCAGAAACCCCCCTCTCTCTCTCTCTCTCTCTCTCTCTCTCTGTGAAGCTTTTAAAGGAGTCTACACTACAGCACCCGTGAGGCTCTAGCTTGGGGACAAACCATTCATAATGTACCTGGGTGACACCCCCTCGCTGGTGTGAATCGCCGGGCACCAGCGGGCACCAGCGAGGCCAGTTTCAATCACCTCTGGTTTATAATTTTAAGTTTTACATGGCACTCGAAGATTGTGCAGCATATAAAAGAATAAATAATGTCACGCAATGCTGTTCTATTAGTCACCAACTTTCGCGTAAACTGAGCACATGATTAAAATAGATAACCACAAGCATTTTTTTACGTTGGAATTTGGGGGTGGGGTCTGGGAACTTTATTCTCTCCCTCGTGACAGGTGTCCGGTTGGTGAATGGGATTGCAAGTTTGTTTGTTTTTTAATAAAGCTTCACCATGGGACAGCCGATCGAAGTGATGGGTGGAGCCGGGGCTTCTACAGCCAAATATTAGATGGAGCAAATGCTCAGAGGAGAGGAACGGGACCAAGTTTGCTTCAACGGTCATATTTTCATCAGAATGGACGGAAGATACGTGTGCTGTATAGCAAACGGTTCTGAACTTTTTCTTTTACTAGCCGTTGGGACTTCGCTCGCTCGCCTACCTACCGGAATTCTGGGCGTACAGCGGTGAAACGGATTAAAAAAAAAAGAAAGAAAAAGCTTTGTGACCGTTGTCTCGGAGTTGGTTGAGGGAAGTATCGTTAATATTATTTGATGAAATTTATGAGAACAAGTTGAAGGCGCAATAATTGGTATCACTGTTTCTTCTTCTTCTTCTTCTTCGAAGCATCATTCATCAATTATCATGCGTTGGGTAGCTGATAAATAGCCTGGGCTTTCAAATAGGTGATTCTTCTTTGCAAATATAATTTCCTACCACTCACTCCTGACCCTTTCGTCACCGAATGGAGATGTTCTTGCCTTCTTCGATTACATCAATGTCAGCAGTGTCAAATCGCGTGGGCATTCAGCTGGCGTCCAACTGTTTTGACATGCAGCCTCTCGCTCGATGGCATCGAAGGCTACGAAAACACCAAAAGGAATAAAGCCAATGGCGCCGCTAGTTGCACGCTTCCAACAAAATAGCATGATAGGGTTGAGCACATGGCCTCTAGTTGTCAACCGCTTGCGAATTATGTAGCTTGCGCCAATTGAAACAATCTTAATGATCACGAACAATCTTAGCATATGATATTAAGCCCATCCGAAAGGTCATATTTGGTTCACTGTATAGAATTAGAATAGCAAGAAATTACCAATCCAACCTCGTAAGACTTTAAAAAACATGAAAAGAGATTGATTTGGTAATCCAATGATTTTAGATATAAGATGCCGATGAAATGGTGGAGCTTATAGATAGCTAAACCATTCTTTCACATTTCAAACAATCCGCTATACCAAAACACAGCCTAAAGAGAGGCCTTATTTGAGGATTGAAGGCTTAATTTCTACTTCTTTCTCCTTCATTGTCTTACCTACAATGAATACAAGGCGTGTTGTGGCCTAATCACTCCTAAGGAACGTCAGGTAGAATTCAAAATCTGATTGCCCTTTGAGGATGAGTTAGAAGGCCTCCCAATGCCTTCTTCTTAAACTGGGATCCTACAAAAAAGTTTCCAAGGGTTGATGATTCCGATGAAGATCCTTCGATACTTAAGTAAGTGGTCTGAAAAATAGTAGTAAATGTTTGAAAAAAAAAATTAATCAGAGTTTGGAATCGTCTTCCTCCTTATGAGCGAAGGTTCTTATACCTGACCGAGGGTCCTTCTTACCTTTTTTTGGACAGTTATTGATCCCAAAATGTCACTGTCTGCATGGGATGAGCGATGAGGCCAGCAGCAGCAGGACATGTTCATCTCGTGGCCTGTTAGGACTGGCAGGTCATCTCTTTGTTTGATATGAGCGATCGCAGATGGCTGCAACAGGTTTTATTAGATGTGCCACAGACGATTAGTAAGTCAAGCCTTGTCGAACATGCACCGCAGTCAGTAAATGGGCCACGTGATGGCCGTAGGCAGCAGGTGGGCCACGTGGTAGCCATAGACGGTACGAAGTCCACATGATAGCTGCAGACAGCAGGTGGGCCATGTGGCAACCATAGACAACAGGTGGGCAATAGGTGGTCAGGACCGACGTGGATGTCGATGAAGGCCGAGGCCGACACTGAGTGTCGGTGGAGGCCGAGACCGATGCTGGTGTCAGTTGAGGCCGACGCTGATGCAGTGTCGATGAAGGCCGAGGCCGACGCTGGTGTCGGTGGAGGCTGAGATTGGCGCTGGTGTCGGTGGAGGTCGAGGATGACACATAGACCCCTATCGAGCATGTAACGATCCGGGCTCACGGGCTCGTTTTCGTTACAAGAAAGCAAGACAGACAAGGTCCACACCAACTTGGGCCACCACAGCCCAAAAAGGGATCCAATTGGTGCCTTGTCCTTCTTGCTTTACAATATATAAACCACATAATCAACTCCCAAATTTTTCGATGTGAGACTATTAGGAGGGTTATCACAATTTACCCCCCTTACAAAGGCGACGTCCTCGTCGCCAAGGTCAATTAATCACAACCACCAGGCAGGCAAGATTCTAGATGTGGCCCCCATAGGTTCAAGAGATAGCTCCCATCAATATAGCACTTTGCCCTGTGGCCTCACATGTTCAAGAGGTGGCTCTCATCGATGTAGCACTTTGCCCTGTGTGGCACTTGGCCTCACATGTTCAAGAGGTGGCTCTCATCGATGTAGCACTTTGCCCTGTGTGGCACTTAGCTCCTGCACTTCCGACTGGTGCGTGGCTCTGATACCATATTGTAACGACCCGGGCTCACGGGCCCGTTTTCGTTACAAGAAGCAAGACGGACAAGGTACACACCAACTTGGGCCACCATAGCCCAAAAAGGAATCCAATTTGTGCCTTATCCTTCTTGCTTTACAATATATAAACCACCTAACCAACTCCCAAATTTCTCGATGTGGGACTATTGAAAGGGTTATCACAGAGCATCCTTTGTCATTTGCTGAACCATAGCTCTGCTAGTTTTGCCATGGCTTGACCAACCACATCAAGGCGTATACTTGATCTTCTTATATTTTTCTCGTGAAATTAAACGTTGGAGAGCCTTGGCCGGGCAGCTTGCAATACATCTCACACTCTTCGTTCATTCCTATAGAAACTCCAAACTAGAAACAAAACCTTTCTGGCTAAAAATGTTTTCGATTTAAGTTGAGAATATGGAAGAAGTTCTAAAGTTTGTTACTTCTAAGAAAAAAAATTTAATTGCTATCTAAATGTTATGTAAGAATGAATATCAGGACAAAGCCAAAAGGAGAGGAAAGCTATTATCTAAATTTTGGGTAATGATGAATAGACTTATATGGTCAATGTGAAAACGGTGAGGTTGAAGAATGTATTTCTGTTTGACCCTCCACCTGAATGGAATTATTTTGTTAAATTAGCTATCTCATCTGATTATTATTTTGCCACTGGCCTTTTTAATGTTCCTCTTCCTGCTTAGCTAGCAGCTACTTTTTTAATAAAACAAGAAAGACAATTTCATCCACCACTTATGGAATATGAACATATCCCCCAACTAAACATGAATGGCTTCATTCTCTAAGAAATATTCTGTACACAACCACATACACAACATCTGAACATGTCCTTCCAAATAAACAAGAATAGTTTTATTCCTTAAGAAATATTTTATGCACAACCAAATACACAACATCCCTATCTCTAACAGTTATGTAAACAAGATTAAAGTTGGAATAAAAAGCATTTCATCCCATTCCACTCATTCCACAATCAAATTGGCCTCTCATAAACAATGATTAGCTAGCATTGTCCTAACTAAAAATAAATTGATGAATATATATAAATGAGATTTCTTTGTTTCTTTGGTATTTCCTTTCATATTCTTCTCATCTCCCTCTCAATTAAACCTTTTTCTCTTATTCACAGTCAAATCCTACGCCTCTTAATAGTTTCCTCCTATTATTGTAGGATTTTAACAAAATAAATTACAATATTTCTTTAAACCTCTACCAGCTATATTTTTTTAATTACTTTCTAATAATTTTTATCATAACAAACATTTTTTTTCAAAACAATTGCCAATTAATGGTGATCTAAATGGGCTGGCCTAGGGCCAATTCTTATGTTTTCAATACAGAAAAGTCTTGATGCACCATTCTTCGGTGCAGCAAGTACGCACCAACTGCATGGATTATTCGTTCGTGCATATTAGCACACGTGCGGTTGCTCAATATGTCTTATCATGCACCGCATGCGCATCGATGCATACGGACAGTCAATCTGCACGATCAATATGTGTTTACTGCATCGAAGGATGATGCAGTAAGTCTTTTCCTTTTAACACGAGTCTTTTGGGCTTATGAAAACTTTGCAAACTCTTGGCCAAAGTTTGGCCTTATTTGCAATCCTACCTATTTGGCTTAAAATATCTAATGCTTGTCAAAAGAGAAAAAAATGAAATTAGATAAAGAGAATGATTAGAAACCTAATTCTTTCTTTTTTTCTTTTTAAAATTAATTTATATTTTTTAAGAAGAAAGAGAGGGATCTTTATCAATCGGTTCCATAAGGTAATTAATGAAATAAGTACAAAATAAACTTTAATTAAAATTTAAAAAATAGAGGGATTTAAGGAAATTAATATTTTATTTTACCCTTGATGTTGCTGAAAAAGCTCAACTTGACTAGAGTGCTTTGCTTCCTTGTTAACTTCGGCCATACCATCTGATGCGGTTGCTGATGGCCGGTTTCCTGAGAAGAGGGCCTCGAAGATGGGTTTCATTGGGTTTCTTCGTCACCTTCGCCCGAGGTGGTGGCGAGACTGAAGCTGTCGTACCCTGAGGAGGTCAGCATCCCGGTGGCGGAGCTTGAAGCTGAGGCGGTGGGATGGCAGAACTCGGCTATCTTAGCTCGTTCCTACCACAAATGGGTACCAGCCGATGCTTTGATCAGAGAATTCAGGCGTTCTGGTATTCTGGTGAAATCGTTCCTCTTAGCTTGGCTTTCAAATGTCATATTATCCACTTTGATTCCCCGGAAGCTAGAAACCTGGTATTGCAGCGACCCTGGGTGGTTAATGGCCAGGTGATAGGGACCGAGGCATGAAAGCGGAGTTTACCCCTGCGATGGATTCGATCCCAACTGCTTTGGTGTGGGTGAGGTTGCCAAATTTACCTCTGGAATTCTGGAAGGAGGGATTTCTTAGAGCAATTCTGGAGCCAGTAGGAGAATTTGTAAGCATTGATGCTGCTACAACGGCGAAAAACAAAGAGGGCTTGCGCAGGCATGTCTCAGGATTGACCTCTGTCGCCTCTCTGGCCTGAAGTTCGTGTACAGGGGATTAATCAACCCTTTTGGCAGCAATTCATATACGAGAATCTCAATGGTGTATGCATGTGCTGTGGTTCGCTGCATCTGGGAGGCCCCTGTTCTGAATCTGTGTGTTCCGCTGGAGCTTGTTCTGATCCCAGCCCTGTTTTTGGGCCATGGCTGATGGCTGTCAAGTAGAGAATGGCTGCCCCTGGTCCTCAGAAGGTTGATAAGGGCAAGGCTCCGTTGAAGACTCCTTCGGCTCCTTTCGATTCTTCCCCTGCTTCACTGAACGAGAAGAATGTTCTTCGTTTGGGTAAAATCCCTCGGCCTGATGCTTGGGTCACCCGGGGAAGGTAGCCCGCCGGAGATCTCCACCGGCCAGGACGATTGTCATCAATCCTCCCTCTGTGTTGACCCAGTCTGGGGTGGTCTTGGATCAGATGGCTAATGGGAAGGAGAATGTGCCGGTTTTCAAGGGGTGTGCCAGCACTGTAGATTCTGAAACATTTCATTTAGATGCTGTGAAGGGAGGTTCTCTGAATGCTGAGAAGGGTGGTCCACTTGAGGATGATCTGCACCTATTAGTGGTATCCCTGAATCCCTTTGCCTCTCTTGCTTCGGCTGCGGTCACAGAGCTCACATGGTCAATAGGGACGCTTCTCCAGCCCTTCAAAGCGAGCCAGACCGGAGGTATCTCTACCTTCGAGGTCCATATCCAAACTAGATAAGAGGAAAGGAAAAGGGAAGGTCATGTCCTCCAAACATGCGGGGATGGGTAGTTTTTCTCTAATCCAGTTGAATCAGCCCCCTTATTGCCCGGATAGTGCCCAGGTGATGGAGATGACCCATTCTGATAGGGGAATTGGGTGTTCCTTGAAGAATGCTGATGGAGCTTTTAAGGGACTGGACTCAGGGTCCTTATCCTCTAAGCTGTCTTCCCATTCTGATGAGTCTGGTACTGTCTCGGAAGGCCAACTGGACTCTCCATCAATGATGACTAATGCTGGTCCCGTGACGGGTGGGATATTGCAGATAGATATGAAGGAGGATCAGGGAATGGTCCCAGTTTCCTCCACCTTATAGATGAAGATATTGCTATGGAATGTAAGAGGAGCTGAAAGCCTTCTTTCGATCCTCTTTTAGCAGATTACTGCATCTATATAATTTTGATATATGCGTCCTCTTGGAAACCAGGTTATCGGGTGATAGTCTTGCCCGGTTTCGTAGACAGATAGCCCGTTCTTGGTCCTCCTATGTCGTGGAGGCTGATGGATTGGCGGGAGGTATGTTGGCCATTTGGTGTGCCTCTACTGTTACGATTGATGCTTTCCATCAATGTAACCAGCAGATTGGCCTTATGGTTTCTGAGGGGTCTTCTGATCCTTGGCTCTTATTGGCAGTTTATGCCAGTACGGACTATCGGGTGCGAAGGGTCCTTTGGTCAGAACTGCTTTCCCTCCTAGCTCATGGTCTTCCGGCTATTGTTGCGGGGGACTTCAACTGTATCACTGAAGCCAATGAGAAAACGGAGGCAGAAGTGTTACAGGCTCTGTTGATATCTCGGAATTCAGATCCTTCATTGCTTCTTCTAGACTGCTGGACCTGGGGTATTCGGGACCCAATTCACTTGGTGTAATAACCGTCAGGGGTCGGCCCGTGTCTGGGAGAGACTCGACAGAGCTATGGCTACTCCTCAGTGGATCCAGAGGTACTCAGCGGTTTCGTCACTCACCTCCCTCGGATTGCATCGGATCACTGCCCTATCATGATTCCACTGAGGTTGATCAGCAACTGCGAAAACAGTTCAGATTTGAGAAGTTTTGGACGGGCTATCCTGCTGCTCGGTCTATCATTTCTCAGATTTGGCATACTCCTGTCAGGGGTAATGCTGTTTATCGGCTTTCTCACCGTTTAAGATGGCAAGACATAGGTTGTCCAGATGGAATAGGTTGGAGGTGGGGGATCTGGTTAGACAAGTTGAAAATGCTGAAGATAATATCAGGATCTTGCAAGCTAAGGAGGATCAGGATGGCTTTCTGCTAGACTCGGATCTTTCTTTGCTTAGGGAACTGCTCGCTCGTCATCACTCCCTCCTTCGTCAGCAGGAGATGTACTGGTGGCAGAGGTCCAGGGTCCAGTGGATCAGTGATGGGGACCGCAATACCAGATTCTTTCATCAGGCTACCTTGAAACAGTGAGCATCCAATAGGATTCGGAGGTTAGTTGATGATGGGAACATTAAGGAGGACTTCCACTCTATTCGGGACCTGCTTCTCCATTTCTTCCAGTCAAGGTGGACTGAGTCTTCAGGTGCTGGGGGCCCGGTTGTCCAGGTCCCGGAGTCCAGGAAGGTCTCCTCCTTGGATAATGAGATGCTTGTCAGGTCGATCTTGCGGATGAGGTTAGGGCGGCCCTTTGGGAGCTTGGTCCGGATAAGGCCCCTGGGCCTGATGGGTTCCCGCCTTTCTTTTATCGTCACTACTGGGATATTGGGCAGGAGGTTGTTCAGGCTATCCAGGATGTTTTCCATGATAGACACATTCCTTTGGAGTGGAATCAGACCTTTATCACCTTGGTGCCCAAGCGTGTGGATGCTTCTCTTCCGCAGCACTTTAGGCCTATCAGTCTTTGCACTACCTTGTATAAGGTCTGTGCTCGTCTTTTAGCCAGCCGCCTTTGTTCGGTGATTCCTCGCCTCATCTCAGTGGAGCAGGGGGCATTTATTAGAGAACGGTCCATCTCGGATAATGTCCTCATAGCTCAGGAGTTTATGCATAATCTCCAGCGAGCTCCGGTAGGTCGAAGTCTTATGGCTGTTAAGCTCGATATGGAGTGTGCTTATGATAGACTGAGTTGGGCTTTTTTGCATTGCTCTCTTATGGAGTTTGGGTTTGATGGTCTGTTCATAGAGTGGATTATGGCTTATATTCTAAGGCCTTCTTTTCTCTGATCGTCAATGGAAGCCCGTCTGAGTTCTTTCACTCTGCTGTGGGTCTACGGCAGGGATGTCTATTATCTCCTTTGCTGTTTATTCTGACAGTGGATGATCTCTCCCGTGCTTTATGTCAGGCTCAGCGCAATCGCCGCATTGTCCCATTTATGGCCGGGTCAGATGGCCCCTCCGTTTCTCACCTCCTTTTTGCTGATGACTATTCTTCTGGGCCATGCTTCTATTGATGATGCGGCTTCTTTTCATTCTATTATTCAGAGTTATTGTCAGGCTTTGGGTCAGAAGGTTAATTTTCTTAAATCCTCTATATGCTTTAGCCCGAAGACTTCTAGGTCCGCCAAGGAAGCCATAATTCATTTGTCGGCATTATTACTCAGGCTGACAGGCTTATGTATTTGGGATCCCTATAATGGGGAGACGCCCACGTTGTTCTGATTATGCGGCTATAGAGAGGCAGGTTCGCAGCGCATTGAGGGATGGCAGGTCACTAACCTTTCGATGATGGCTAGGATCATTATTATTCGCTCGGTTCTTCTCTCTTCCCTTGTATCTCATGTCAAACGCTGCATTCCGATTACTTGCTTGAGAAGGATTAAGAGATGCTTTCGAGATTTTCTATGGGCTTCAATGCAAGAAGGTCACGGTATGCACCTTTTATCTTGGGACATGGTTTGTATGCCTATCCTTGAGAGAGGTCTCGGGATTCAGTCTTTGATTACTAGACGAGATGCCCTTCTTGCTAGACATGCTTCGAGATTCTTTCTGGAGCCACACTGCCTTTGGAGTTCTCTGATGCGATCGCGGTATGGTGACTGGTCGATCGCCTCGTCTATTTCTCCACCTCGGGGTTGCTCCTTCTTTTGGAAGGCAGTTTGTCGTTATGGTCAGGCTATCTCAGAGCATATCTCGTGGATGATTGGCAATGGATCATCGATTGATGCTATTTAGGATTCCTGGATTTCGGATCTTCCTCTATCTCGGTGGCCCTCCTACATCAGCATTGATGTCCCTTCTAATTTAAGGGTTAAGGATTTGATTTCCTCTAATCCCCCTGCCTGGCACATTCCCTCGGTGACCATATTCTTTGGATTGGATCTCTCCCGCCGGATTCTTTCGATGCCTCTCATTTCTGATTTCCCATCTGACTCTAGGCTCTGGCAAAGAACTTGTCTCTCTAAGGCTCCCACTAGGGATCTGGTCAAGATGTTCAGGCCTCAGTCCCCGTGCACAATGGATGCGGCGTAGATCTGGAATCTTCCTATTATTCTAGGGTTCAGCTATTTATTTGGAAGCTTATGTGGGACTATCTTCCTTCCTGCGGTCTTCTCTCTCGGAGGGGCCTTTCTATACAGCCGATCTGTCCTTTATGCAATTTGAAGGAGGAATCTTCAGATCATGCTATCTTCGCCTGCCCCAGAACTAGACAGGTCTGGTGTATGATAGGCTACTCCATCAGACAGGATGATTCGGGCTCTTCTCACTCCTCCTTTCTTCTTGATCTCCGGCAGGGTCCCTACCGGAAGAAAGGTCTTTGGGCTGCTACGGCATATCAGATTTGGCTATACAGGAACCAGTTCATTTTCTCGGACGTTACTCTTTCTCCTCACATTATTGTGAGAAGATTAGTCTGTTGGTGGCGGACTGCGCCCGCGTTGGTTCTGATGTCCCTGGCCTCTGGGGTTCCCCTGCTGCTTCGGTAGAGAACCGGCACATGGTTTTCATCTCTTGGGAACCTCTCCCAGGGTATGTCAAAATCAACTTTGATGGGAGTGTTCATGGTCGAGCTGCTGGATCTGCTTTCATTATCCGTGGTACTCATGGTGACTTATTGGCAGCTGGTGGCTTTGGTTCTCTTGATTCCTCCATCCCTATGGCTGAGCTCTATGCGGCTTGGGCGGGTATCTCATATGCTGCTCGCACCCTTCATGTTCAGAGGCTATTCATTGAGGGTGATTCCAAGTCGGTCATCTCCTGGCTGAAGAAGGATAATTGCCCTTCTGACCATACTAATCCGATCCTTAGGGACAGTTGGACTATGTTGCGAGAGGTTGATAGTGCCCAGATCTGCCATATTTATCGGGAAGCTAATTCGGTAGCGGATTGGGTAGCTACTTTTGTGGCCCAGCATGCCGGCGCGTGATCTTGGAGATTGGGTGACCCCTACCCTTATCCTTTGAAGCAAATTTTGTACTCAGACCTATCTGGGCTGACTCGCACTAGACTAGTATGATCGTCCATTTGTACCAAAAAAAACTTCGGCCATACTTACCTTGGTTCTTTTTAAAGATCTATTTGTTTTCTTTATTCTAGATTCTCTACCGAATTGCCTTGACCAAAAGGTTCCACCCATCTCTCTCTTACTGCTAGATGAATAAAAGAAAAAAAAAATAGAGACTTAAAAAAAGTATATTTTTATAACTAAGTTTCCAAGCCTCAATATAAGATGATTTCTTTTCATGCCAGCATGATATATTGTTACAAATAATTACAGCCTTCTTAGAATTTTCACACCCTAAATTATCTTCAAAGTTCCAATTTTTGTTTGATATACTACTCATATAAGAATCCAAAATTAAATGAAAATATTTGACACTTTGGCTTTTGTTGCATAGTAAATAAATTTTTAAAAGTAAAAAAATGTAATTATAATGAAAAAGTTCTATAATTTTTATAAATTTATTGTTTTAAGCTAAGTTCATCAATATATACACTAGTACTTATGTTCTAACTCGGTCATTAATTGATGTGTATGTTAGGGGCAAGCCATATTAACTTTCATATATTATATTACATTCTTTACACTAACATATTTTTAAGAATAGTTGTCTTTGGCATTAATTAATTACATTACCTTTTTAAATTCAGACATACACATTTGATAAAAAAATGCAATGCAACCATTGACCAACATAGGCATATTAACTTAATGGTTGGTGAGATTTCCAAATAGCATTAATGATTGTCTAGCCAAAAGAAAAAAAAAAAAAATCATGACTTCTATGAGAATTATAATAATTTTGGATAATCGATGTTATTTCATGAGCCATAAAATTATATATTAATATCTACTAAAGTTGAGGTAGTTTTTGTTAATGCATGGCCAAAACATGTTTCAATGGAACATTATCATGCAGCTACTCTTTTATAAATTATGGGCTTATTTTTTTTTTGTGAACCTATGAAATGGCCAATTATACCAATGCAGCTTTAGATTTTTTTATTTTAAAAAAATCAGCCACAAACAACAACAAACCTTTCCTTTAAATTATTTTTATTTTAATTATTTTAAATATAGTACAGAAAAAAAAAATTATTACTATAAATAATGTTGATGCCATGGCAACAATCTAGCATTCTAGAATTTTTTTAAAACCACATCATCATATAAATCATTTATTCTAACATGCGTGCCTTTGAAGAATTAGTAAAGCGTTTAGAATCAAAATTGTTTCGATAGTTAATTTTTATTTTAAAAAGTTTAATGCTTTAAGATGAATTCATAATTTAACTAATCAAAATTGTTCATTCTCAATGCTTAACCAAATCTTGTAAGGTCCTTCCCTGTGTAGTTCTGAATAGATTATTTTATTCAATCGATAATTTTATCTCATAACGTGGTTTAAAAAAAATAAAATCTAAGACATGGCATTTCAAATATTATTTCTAGAAATAATATTTTTGCTGTATTATTTTTAAAATTAATCTATATATGGATATTGTTTATTAAAAAAATCCATAGATGACGACATCTCATATGGCATTCCAAATATTATTTTCATAAAAATTCCAGTGTTCTAAAAATGGTATATTTTTGCTGCATTATTCTTAAATGATATTTTAATATTATTTTTGAAAATAAATTTTCTCTCTCTCTCTCTCTCTCTCTCTCTCTCTCTCTCTCTCCCCCGGCTTCGCGACGTCAGCCGTACTCCATTGCCTTCGCTCCAGTCTCACGAGCGCTTGAAGCGCCTGATTCTCAACCACGCAAACCGCTCCCTGCGCTCTCGTCGGCGGCGGACCTCCGATGGCGGCGCTGAACTGCGTCTCCGCGTTCATCACCGGCAAGCCGGTGCCGGCCGTTCTCTCCCGCTCGTCTCTGCTGCCCTCCAGCGTGCTGCCGTCGAGGAGGTGACGGCCGGCGGTGGTGCTCCGCGCGGCGCCGGGTCTCCAGGGCCATGTCTATGGAGGCAGCGCAGGACGCGGCCAAGAAGAGGACCCCCAGGGGCATCACCATACTCCGGCCTGTCTCCCCCGAGCTCCAAGCGCTGCTCGGGGTTCAGGAGATTCCTCGCACCCAAGCCCTCAAGCAGATATGGGCCTACATCAAAGAGAACAATCTACAGGTCTCTCTCTCTTCGTAAGTTTGAACACTGCTTTCTGCTATTCTAATTGAATAATATATGCCTTCATATTGTTTCTTATGGATGTTTAGTTGACTGTTTGTTGCGGGATAATTGGTGCAAGTGTTTGGAGAATGCAATCAGTGGTTAAAGATTGAATTTTGAAGCTAAATTTGCCTTTGCTTGGGGTTTGGTTATCACATAAAACAAACTATATCAATTTGCTAGTGATGCATATGGTGCTGGTAATTTGCGAAATGCCTTCAGGTTTTCTTGTAAAATTGTTATACAAGTTAACTGCAAGCACAGCAGATCTGCACATAACTATTGAAAATCTAGTATATTTCAAAAATCAAAAGCCTTCTGACTTGATAAGTTCTTTTATCTGATACGTCGTTCTCAAATGGTAGGAGAAGTCTTTTTATTTCAACCGGTAGGATAAGTCTTTTTATTTTTCTTTTTGACCATTCTTTTGACTTATACGTCTCTACGTACGTGATAAGCCTTTTATTTTTGTTTGACCTACCGTTGGACGCTGATCGACCTTTGGACTGAATCGTCATTCCCGTTGGATTGATTCGTCGCTCTCGATCGGTGCTTGCTTTCTTTTATAAATATTCGAAGCAATGCCGGCATTTAATTCATTCAAACTTTATGCTTTTCTATTCCATCCTTATCCAGAGATTCATTCCTCATCCTTATCCAGTCCAGAGATTCATTCTTTGCTTCCATTCTTATCCAGAGAGAAGGAAATCATCTTGGTTGTTCATCCTCTCCTGACATTGGTGTGTGCACGCCTGTTAGAAGACTTTACTGTTGTATCCTGGAGGGTAGTCGTGCTTTGATCTTCTGCATCGAGATATTATCTCCGAGAGGCGCGAATCTACTCTTAAGGACAGTGCCTTGCACGCCACAACATCTTCTCATACATTCAAATTCAAATAGATAAGATCATCCCGGGTACTATCTCAAACTTCTCCTACAATCTTAAGAGTAGATATGGACTCTATTATGGTTGCTGCTACTAAGTCCTTTCCCGATACATCCAAGATTGAGCAATTTACTGGTTCCCATTATAAACGTTGGCAAGAGAAAATATTTTCAATATTAGACGTACATAATATTGGATATGTTTTGACTGATCCTAAACCTGAAAAGAGGAGGACTTTCTAACCTGGGAAAAGGCTAACAGAATATGTAGGCATACTATTCTTAGTACTCTATCCAATGAACTATTTGATATTTATTATCCTATTAAATCAGCCTTTGAAATTTGGGAAAGCCTTAAAAGAAAATATATTCTTGAAGATGCCGGTTCTCAGAAATTTGCTGTAGGAAACCTTTTTAACTTTACCATGTCAGAAGATAAGGATGTGTCATCTCAGATCCATGCTTTCCATGTTCTAATAGATGACCTTAAAAATAAAAATATTATTCTTCCTGATACTTTTATTGCTGGATCCCTAATTGAAAAATTACCTGAATCTTAGAAAGATTATAAGAATAATTTAAAGCATAAAAGAAAGTCTATGTCCCTTGAAGACGTTATTGTGCATATTAGGATTGAAGAGCAAAACAGAGCCCGAGAAAAGATAGAAAAGGCTAAGGAAATGACTAGTAAGGCTAATCTAATAGAGGATGGATCTAGTAAGGATAAACATAAGTCCTATAAGCCCAAACATAGAAACCATTACAAGAAATATGATAAGAAGCCTCATTTTCAAAAAGATCAAAATTTTAAGAAGAAAAAGGGATCTTGCTATGTTTGTGGGAAACCAGGACACCATGCTGCCCAATGCAGGTTCAGAAAAATTAATGATGCTCCATCCAAACCAAAGGCTAACTTGATGGTTGGAGAAGATGTGATTGATGCGGTTGTTAGCGAGGCCAATATTGTTGCACATATAAAGGACTGGGTGATGGATTCTGGAGCCACTCGTCATATATGTGGCAATAGAAATGCATTTGCCTCCTATATCCCACTGCCAGAAGGAGAGGAGCAAGTCTTCATGGGCAACTCAAAGTCTTGTTCAGTGATTGGCAAAGGAAAAGTCCTTTCACTTGGAGATGTGCTACATGTGCCGACATCCGTATGAACCTGATTTCTGTGGCCTTGCTTGAAAAAATGGTGTGAAAGTATCATTTGAGTCTGACAAAGTTGTCATGACCAAATCTGAAAATTTCATTGGAAAAGGATATTGTAACCAGGGTCTATTTGTATTAAATGTACTCAAAGTTATGAATGAAAATGCATCATCTTCTTCTGCTTACTTTCTTGACTATGTTAATCTTTGGCATGGTAGATTAGGACATGTTAATTACTCTTATATTAAAAGAATGAAACAATTAGGTTTGCTAAATAACATGTCTACTTCTTATGATCATGAAAAATGCCAAACATGTGTAGAATCTAAATTAACCAAAAGGAGTTGCAAATCTATTCATACAAGAAAAACTAAATTGTTAGAATTAATTCATTCTGACTTAGGAGATTTAAAAGATAATATGACTAGAAGTGGAAAGAAATACTATATTACTTTTATCGATGATTTTTCTCGTTATGCAATGGTTTATCTTTTAAAATCAAAAGATGAAGCCTTTGAAATATTTCTAAAATATAAGGCAGAAGTTGAAAATCAATTAACAAGAAAAATAAAAAGACTTAGATCTGATAGAGGAGGAGAATATGATTCTACTCCTTTTAATGATTATTGTGCACAATACGGTATAATTCATGAATTTACTCCTCCTTATTCACCAGAATCTAATGGAGTGGCTGAGAGAAAGAATAGAACACTTAAAGAAATGATGAATGCAATGCTCCTTAGTTCTGGTGCACCCATGAACTTATGGGGGGAAGCCCTTCTTTCTGCTTGTTTTATTCAAAATAGAATTCTTATAAAAAACCAATAAAACACCCTATGAGTTATGGAATGGTAATTTGCCAAGTTTTAAATATTTAAAAGTATGGGGTTGTTTAGCAAAGGTCTTGCTTCCTGAACCTAAAAAGAGAAAGTTAGGATCTAAAACTTTGATTGTATGTTCATAGGTTATGTTCAAAATAGTCCTGCAAATAAATATAGTGCAGCTTATAGGTTCTTAGTGATTAAAAGAAAATAATATCATGGAACCTAATACTATAGTCGAGACGAAAGATGCAGAATTTTTTGAACATATCTTTCTATGAAAACCTCCTTAGAAAGACCTTCTAGACCACAAGTGGTTAAACCTAATTTAAAGCCTGATGACATTCAAGAGCTAAGGAGATCCAAGAGAATCAGAAAGGAAACCAATCTAGGAGATGATTTTTATACTTTTCTTGTTGATAATGATCCTCAAACCTATTCTGAAGCAATTTCATCTCCTGATGCTATATTTTGGAAAGAGGCTATAAATAATGAGATAGAATCCATCATGAGCAATCATACATGGGAATTAGTAAGTTTACCCCTGGAGCTAAAACTATTAGGTATAAATGGATCTTTAAGAAAAAACTAAAGCCTGAGTTCTATTGAAAAATTTAAGGCAAGGCTGGTTGCAAAAGGTTATTCTCAAAAGAAAGATATTGACTACTTTGATACTTTTGCACCTATGACAAGAATAACTTCTATTAGAGTTTTGATTTCTCTTGCATCTATTCATAAATTGATAATTCATCAAATGGATGTTAAAACTACATTTCTTAATGGAGACCTAGAAGAAGAAATATATATGGATCAACCTGAGGGTTGTGTTCTTCCTAGTAATGAGCATAAAGTTTGTAAATTAATTAAATCTTTGTATGGCTTAAAACAAGCACCAAAACAATGACATGATAAGTTTGATAAAGTGCTACTTTCAAATGGATATCAAATTAATAGTGCTGATAAATGTATTTATTCTAAAGTTGTTAACCATGAATGTGTTATAATTTGTTTGTATGTGGACGATATGCTCATATTTGGCACTAATTTTGATATTGTGACTAGCATCAAAATGTTCTTGACTTTGAATTTTGATATGAAAGATATGGGAGAAGCATATATGATTTTAGGAATTAGACTTGTAAAGAAGTCGAATAGGATCATACTTTCACAAGAACATTATGTTGAGAAAATCTTGAAAAAGTTTTCACATTTTGATAGTAAGCATGTGAGCACTCCTTATAATGCTAATTCACAGCTTAAGAAAAATAAAAGCAATGGTGTCTTACAATCCAAATATGCTCAAATTATTGGTAGTCTTATGTATTTAATGAACTGCACTCGACCTGACATTGCTTATGCTGTAGGAAGACTAAGCAGATATACCCAATGTCCTAACAAGGATCATTGGATTGCATTACAAAGAGTGCTTAAATATTTGAAAGGAACCATGAACTATGGTTTAATGTATTGTGGAACTCCTACAGTATTAGAAGGGTATTGTGATGCTAACTGGATTTCATACTCTGATGAGATGAAATCCACGAGTGGATATGTGTTTACCCTTGGAGGAGGAGCAGTGTCATGAAAATCATCTAAGCAAACATGTATAGCTCGGTCTACAATGGAATCCGAGTTTATTGCCTTGGAGAAGGCTGGGACTGAGGCCGAATGGCTCAGGAATCTTTTGGTAGATCTTTCCATTTGGATGAGACCAGCTCCATCTGTGTCTATACATTATGATTGTCAGGCTGCCATAGCTAAAGCTAAAAACAAAATTTATAATGGGAAGAGTAGACATATACGTCTAAGACATAATATTGTGAGGCAGCTTATTAATGATGGAGTAATATCCTTGGATTATGTAAGGTCAGAGTTGAATTTTGCTGATCCTCTGACTAAGCCTCTAAGCAAAAAGCTTGTGAGCAATACATCAAGGAAATGGAATTATACCCAGATCAAAAGTTGAAGTGATGGTAACCCAACCTTCATGAACGGAGATCCCGGAAATAAGGTTCATATGGGAAAACAATTCACTGGACAACTTGGAGTATACTATCATAATTATTTATATTGTGAAATCCCTTTCTATGGTGTGAGATAGTATTCTGCAGTGTTTAGGTTGAACTAATATGTGAAGTTCTTAATGGATGTCATAGCCTAATTTGGCTGGTATATAAAACTGCAGTGTATACTTGATGACAATCTACCTATATGAGTGTGGAGGTGGTGGCCGCTTCCTATGAGACTTGGGTAAGATCTCTAGAGCACTCATGAATATCAGGTAGACGCATGGACGAAACGTGTCAACCCGTTTGAACAACCAAAATCTGAGAAATGGAATGTGAGTTATAAGTCAATGATCCAATAAAAGAAGGATTGGTTCATAGAAACTTAGTTTCACCAACCTTTTATGGATTACACGTATTTTCTCTATGCCTGGTTCATAGTCACATAGACACCATGGCTTATGCATTACATTCTCAAAGTTCCTTCTAAAGTTTGTCATCTTTTGAATATTGAAATAGTGGGGGATTGTTGGAAATCTAGTATATTTCAAAATTCAAAAGCCTTTTGACTTGATAAGTCCTTTTATCTGATACGTCGTTCTCAACCGGTAGGATAAGTCTTTTATTTCAACCGGTAGGATAAGTCTTTTTATTTTCTTTTTGATCAGTCTTTTGACTTATACGTCTCTACGTACATGATAAGTCTTTTATTTTTGTTTGACCTACCATTGGACGCTGATCTACCTTTGGACTGAATCGTCATTCCCGTTGGATTGATTCGTTGCTCTCGACCGGTGCTTGCTTTCTTTTATAAATATTCGAAGCAATGCCGGTGTTTAATTCATTCAAACTTTATGCTTTTCTATTCCATCCTTATCCAGAGATTCATTCCTCATCCTTATCCAGTCCAGAGATTCATTCTTTTGCTTCCGTTCTTATCCAGAGAGAAGGAAATCATCTCGGTTGTTCATCCTCTCCTGACATTGGTGTGTGCACGCCTATTAGAAGACTTTGCTGTTGTATCCTGGAGGATAGTCGTGCTCTGATCTTCTGCACCGAGATATTATCTTCGAGAGGCGTGAATCTACTCTTAAGGACAGTGCCTTGCACGCCACACATCTTCTCAAATACATTCAAATTCAAATAGATAAGATCATCCCGGGTACTATTTTTTCCTCAAACTTATTCTACAATAACTTCAATCAAATATTGTACTATTGGGCTTAGACTTCCCCCTAAAATATTTCCCAACAATATCATCTTTGTTGCCATCCTAGTCTTTTTTGAATAAGCATGGCCCTGCAATGGAGTGTCAATTCAATTCAATAAGGCTCTACAAATGGATTTAGTAGAGTTTCATAGCCAGTTGTCAAGCTAAACCAATCGTCTAAGTGAAATGGTTGTCTAGTATGCTTTGAGCATGAGGCAACTAGGCAGGCTAGCTATAAACTTGTGAGGCTAGTTGCTAGGCAGAAGCATTACTTTGTGTTATGTAGCTTGAATATGTGGAGATCGAGCCGTACTTATTCTTGTTTGCTTGTACTCTGTTTGCTTATCATCCTAGGATTGCAGGCCTTTTGTATTATAAAGTTATCTTTAAGTTGTCAAGAAATTCATTGGCCATACAGCACCCAAGAAGCTATTTTTACTTAATCCACTCTGTGGTACTCTTTGCCCATCTTGTTTGCCACCTTTGTTCTAATTCAACTGCACTGAAATTGCATTTGTATATTCTGCTCATAATCTATTGAATCGGATGTCCTTGTTCCCCAGAAATGTGATGAATAATTCTAATTTAGTATTAAACCTTTTTTTAGGTCATCAATAAAAATAGTTTTCCATCTAATATGTGTGGGTGTGTGTGGTGTCTTAATTTTGTTATCAATAACTAGTTAATGAATGTACAGAGTTGTGAGCCCATTGAGTCTTGGCTGAAAATTCAGTGATGTTCTCCAAGCTGCTTTTGTTTTATCAATACATGTTTTGGAAAACCTCAATGTGCTGTTTGTGTGCACCTTTCCAACTTAATGCCCATTTCACAAAGCCATCTCTCATAGAATCAGGTCTTATCTTTATAACAATAATGATCATTGGTTGTTCTTTTTTTTTTATTAATTGCCTAAGCACATGAATAGCTTTTGTTGTTAAACTTATTAAACTCTAGGTTCTATATAATAGTGAAGAAGCATATGTTATTGTTGGATGTAATAAGATTCTCAGGTCTCAAACATATCATCCTCGACATTTAACTGTTCAAAGTTGAAACAGACGGATTTTTGTTTTAACTTTTATTAGAGAACATAAAAATGGTACAGTTTAGCATTGATGCACTCAAGAGCTTAGAGATGCATGGGTCATGATGAAGCATTAAGTTGAAGATGTTTTGAGCACTGATTGCAAGAATCATACGATCCGATAGAACACGATGAAAGGACCTGAAAGCCCATGAAACCTAATGGACCAGCATTCCACTAATGCGGAAAGGCTTGGACGCCCATAACACATTGTAGTCTTTTGGGTAACAGGCATGCAAAGTTACTAGATTGTATTCAGAGGTGCAGAAGAGCTTCCCTTTCTTGTGAGCAATTGGAATCTCCTAGTCTTCATGATCATACAGCTGGTAGGTACGTCGTCCTGCTTTGCTCCTTTCATCTTTGTTTAACTGTCTTCCTTGTGCTCCTGCTAGAGATTTGGTGGCCCGTTTCCATTCTCAGGCTTCAGACCTTAGAGATGTTGCTTGGATATGGAGGTTGCCTATTCACTCAAGGATTCAGCTCATCTTGTGAAAGATTAAGTGGGATCGCTTACCTACCTGTTCTCTTCTGGCTGGTCGGGTCCTCTCGATATTGCCTCTTTGTCCGATATATGGGATGCAAGATGAATCTATTGACCATGTTCTATTCTTATGATCTCATGCATCTCAGATATGGCAGCTGATTCATTTTACCCCATGGTCACTGGAGGATGGACCAATCCGGCTCTCCTTTCTGAATGCTATTCAATCGCTTTCTCAGTATGGTTCTTATTCTCAGGGTGTTTTATCTGCCTACATGGCTTATCATATTTGGCTGATAAGGAATAAGATTGTTTTTGCTGAGGAGATGGCCTCACCCCAGGCGATTATCCGCCGTGCTCTCTCTCATGCCAAGGAGTACACTCGCTGTTATTTTGGTGTTCATACTGACGGATCTGGCCACTGGGACTCCCCTGCTGCTTTGGCAGTGAACCGGACCACGGTTTTCATCTCTTGGGTGTCCCCTACTCGGGTTATGTCAAAGTGAACTTTGACGGCTCTGTCTCTGATCGTACTGCTGGATCTGGGTTTGTCATCCGAGGGTCGAAGGGGCAGTTACTAGCAGCTGGCGGTCACAGCTCTATCGACATTTCGGTTCCTATGGCTGAGCTATAGGCTGCATGAGCTGGCATCACACATGCTGTTCGACATTTGGGCTATCGTCGGCTGATTATAGAGGGTGACTCACTCGTGATTATCAGATGGATTAGGCGGGATGGGGACTCTTATTCTGGCCTAAATCCCCTGATTAGAGACATTTTAGTCACTCTGCAGTCTACTAGTGCTTTTCAGATTCAGCATATATATCGGGAAGCCAATGCTGCGGCTGATTATGTTGCTTCTTCTGTCGCCCGCAATCCTGGCCGATGGATTTGGCATTTCGGGATCCCTTGTCCTGTCATATTACAGCAAATTTTGTACTCTGATGTTTCGGGCTTGACTCGCGCCAGAGTAGTGTGATCGCCCATCTGTAACAAAAAAAAAAAAACTGTGGGCTCTTTAGTAATGGTTTACTCATTTTCAAAACTACTAAAGCACTCTTTGGCTGAAGAATCTTAATATGTTTAGGAAGCAGAGGAACAGGCACCATACAAACTAATCGTTTTGATAGTCAAATATTTCTATTTTTTCCTTTGAGTAGATAAAAATGGAACATGTTCAAAGATTGCATTCACTAATCCACTATGAAGTTAAAGGCTAACAATTTATATCCTTTCTACATGCTGTTCATGTCTTATTATTCACATTTTTGGTCCTGGTATATTAAAAAAAATGTTCTGGAATATTCTATTTATATCCTTTCTACATACAAGAATGCCTAGGGAAACACAATTGATCACATAAACCTCTTAATTGATATTCCTTTTTTAGGTTAAAAAACAAATTTTCTTGGTATTTATTTAAAAAAAAATGAAGACTCGAGAATTGTGGCTCAAATGTACCATTTTTTGGGTTTTTTTGTCATGCTCCCTGGTAGATATGGCATGACACATACCATGGGTGTGGCCCACAGTGGACACCACTGGGTTGCAGTTCCCATGAGTTGTTGTACCCTAAATAAGAAAGAAGAAAATTGAACGAACAAGAGGGTAAACACCCCAATCCCTATCTTGCCCAAGCAAAAGAAAATGATTTTCAGTTTAAAGATTGTTCCAAGGTAATAGATCCCATTCAATGTTTGAATCTTCATCTTGGAACTCCAATCTTTAAATTTCATAAAACTGGATCTAGCCTCAATTTGATCAACCTTATTGTAGTCTCTGTGTGTGCACAAAGACATGTATGTACAAATGCAAATAAAATTTTTGTCTTGAAGCCATCTTAGGAATGAGTCCAAAATCATTGAAGCGCAATATTTTTGTTTTCTGAAAAAGTTATGCCTTTACAAAAATTAGAAAAAAAAATCATCACTAAAATATAGCTATAGCTTTCAGCAGTTGTTCACCCTAAAACCATTGAAATTTTATTAAAGAAAATGAGATGTCAATTTTAAATCTCGTAGAGTTCTTTGCAAGAAGTATAAGAAATTTAATATTTCCATAAAAAGTGATGCCTTCTGAAAGATCGTTTGTTTCATGGAGTGTGGCGGACTTTAATATGATAATTGTAATGTAATGTAGTGGAGTACCAAAGCCTATGCAATGAAATTATTACATATCAAACATTTTATTTTCAAAACTACAACTCTATCAAGTATATCTTATGTAATATCATTTTGATGGATTTTGATTATTAGGTACAGTCAATTGTAACACTTGATTATATCTCCCCTCCTACACTCCCATTTGACGCATGCACTTTTACTACTATATGTACTAATAGAGACATTATAGATATATGCATATATACAAATACATATACATAAATACACATGCACATAGAATCCATCCTGTTGGGCCTGGTGTGGTGCTATCAAGGCCCAGGAGGGCTAACTTGTATTGGGCTGGGTTTGAGTCCCAGGGTTGAGATTAAATCAAGTCACAGGTGTATACGGGCTTGGAGATTAGTTTAATCGCATTGGGTTAGTCCATGGAAGTTTTTGTTGAGTCTGGGCCTGGCCCACTTCGTGAATATATATTTAAACTCTAGTTTCTAGGGGTTGGTGTAAGAGAGAACATATTCTTTTCTCCCAGAAATCCTTTCTCATCGCAGGGCAGCAGCCCTATCTTATCTCTTCTCCCTCCTCCTCTCTCTTCCATTCTCAGCCATGTGTAGAACGGGATCACGGTTTCATATTTGTGACACCTCGGCGATGTCACATTTGAGCGTGAAGGAGATTCAGCCATTGCATCAGGAGAAGCCATGACCCTGGCTGTTAGTAATAGTGCCCTAGGCCTATTGTATGGACATGGTATTTTGAATATTTATGAGCATTTACTATTATCATAATTTGCATGTTTATTATATAATAATATCCTTAAAAATATTATTAATTATTTTAAATATCCCTAATCGGTTATTGTTGTGGGAATAACAATAAATTAAGATTAGTATGAAATTTGATTAATATTCATGGGATGAATATGTGTATGAGATACAAATCAAATTTATATGTAATTATTGAGAACAAATATTAGACAAGACCCGCCTTGAGATTAATACATGGATCAAAGTCATAAGTTAATCTCTAGTAGTTGTGTCATTAAATCCTTAGACCTGATATTGCTATAGTTCTCAACATGAGGAATATTATGTTTTGACATAATCAAACGTTGTCTTTAACTGGATGATTATAAAGATTATGCTTGAACATAATAAGAATCATGTAGTGAGATATAAGTGATTAAGATGGAATTTGTCCCTCTTATTATAAGAGAGATATCTCTGGGCCCCTCGATGATTGAGACTGAGAAATGCATGGCCATGCTCAAATGAATTGATAGAGATCAATATCATTTGTTTAGTCAGTCTAATTGGGTTTGAGAAATTAAAGATAGAGCGATATAATGTTGACTTTTTTATGCCTTATATTCTATCAAGATATCATGTGACAAAAGGATTATGTCATTAGCTACTTTAAGGTTGTCTCAGAACATGAGCTTTTCATTTAACTTGGGTAGTCAAATGTCTTGCTAGAGGCCACTTATGACTTGTAGGATCAAAATGTGATTTAGGCCTACTGCCAACGTTAATTGAACCTATAGGGTCGCACACTAAGAACGGACAATAATGGTTACAGTTTGTTACTCTCTATAGTAATTTAAAATGATGAGATTATTTTAAATTATAAATAATAATTAGTTGTTATTTAGATTCGAGTTTAATTTTGAGAAAATTTAAATTCGTAATTTAAATTATGATAAGTAATTAATTAGTTATATTTTCTTATTGGATAAGGAAATAATCCATAAAGGTTTTTGGTTAAAAATATAAATTCCTTATTTGGTAAGGACTAGGATTTAAATTATCATTATTTAAAAGGAGTTTTAAATAAATATTAATTAAAATCCTAGTTAACCAAAAAAAAACCCTAGCAGACTTGTATATATGATATATACGTTTCTATGTCTATTGGGGCTTTTGAAAGGTCGTGTCTATTGGGGCATTTGAAGGGTCGTGTCTTTTGCCTTGAAAATAGAAAAACGAGAGTTAAAGGGCTGGTTCGTTTTTGTGAAAAATGAACTTTTGAACTAGCATTCAAAAAAACTGTTTGGTATCCGTTCGTGTGTGGATACTTGTAGAGGGTGGTCGTCTTTCTGAAGGCAGCACCTTTGAAGATCCGAGCAAGCCCAACACAAGAACAACGGATTACATACTGATCAACAAAAGGTAATATTTTTCGTTTATCCTTCTTTCGTTTTTATGAAACGCATGTGATCCTTGGTGGGTTATGGAATAAATTTATTTTGTTTCTGCTGCCATTTTATTCCAATTAGATTGGGATTTCTCATTCCGTAATCCAACAGTGGTATCAGAGCCACTTGCGTTTTCATAAAAATCGATTATGCCATGTTTGATTGTATGTATGAGATGTATATGATCTTGGCATGATTTGCGTTCTTGTATATATGTGATATTAGGGTTTGCACGAACGACATAGATAATAGGTTTTCTAAGGTGTTAATTGATGAATCTGTTTCCTGTAAGGATTCGTTAATATGATTAAGAATCTGAATGGGATATTGCAATTAAAGTGTTTAATAGCATGATATATGATTTCGGTGTTGTCTTAATTAGATTAATACATGAACTGAATTCGCATATCAATAAGGATTTATCAATTGCTGTTTATGGTGGTGCGGATGTAAGCCTTAAATTTATTGATGAGATCAATAAAATCAAATTTTAGGATGAAACTTTAATGTATCTCAAAGGAAAAATTTTGTTTCGAGGGGCGCTGCCCCCCGAGTGAGGGTAGCCTCCCTCGATCCCGTCCGCTAACCGGCTAGCGAACTACCGTACTACTTAATCGGAGCGCCTTATAAATTTAATTGGTTTTAAACAACACGCCTATTATAACATATTTTTTAATGCAATATGTATATGCTATATGATAACATGATATGTTTTGCATGTGTGTTGCTTTGTATGGTGCACAATATGGCCTTGTGACCAATGTGATTGGCAGGTTTTTATTATTCTTATACAAGGGTTGTAATTATTAAATATGGCCTGCGTGCCATTTTGTTTCATTGTAATTTTTCTTTTAATTTTAGTAGTATTTGTTTATTTATTGTAATAAAACAAGAAGACAAAGCAAGCCATTTGAAGTCCTGCAATCCAACCATGGTGATGGAGGAGCTAGGTGTCTATGCACAAGATGATGGTCAAGTAGACATTATGGTATTGCTCATTATTACCTAGGATTGACCATTGATCTTCATATTGGCTTATGAAGATCAATCTAGATAAGGCCATACTATGACACGTTTATTATATACATGTATGAGATGCTATGTATGATGTTTCATGAGTATGTGATACTAAATGCATGATGAGATCTATTAATTAAAAATTAAAATCTATTTAGATCCCTCACATAAAATTTTAAGTTGACATGCCATCCATATTTAAACACTTGTCAAGGCTTTTATCACCTTAATGTGGGTTCTACCAAAGTAGAAGTACATTAGGTTACATTAGTGAGACAAGATGAGTAATGGTGCTACCCATATGTTTAAAAATGGTTTAACTTAATTAGGTTATCAAAACGGTTTTGGGCCTAATGGCATGAGATGGGATTTAAACATGCGGACATATGATGTCAAAATCCCATAAATTTCTAAGAGTTGCATGAGTTGCAATTGGTAAGAGTTACCTACCTAAATAACTTAATTTTAAGTGTCATGCCAAAGCTGACTTAAAGTTGAGTATAAATATGGATCTTAGCTCACTAAATTAATATGATTATTATTATTGAGGGTTGTTAATTTAGTGGGAGTTTTTCATAATCAAAATACTTAACAAACTTTGCATTTATTGTAGATGGCCAACAATAATAACAATTCTACTATGTCACTGTGATCAATCCTTGAGAAGGACAAACTTACTAGGACTAACTTCCTTGACTGGTTTCGAAATTTGAGAATTGTTCTCAAACAAGAAAGGAAGCTTTATGTCCTGGATCAACCTCACCCTGAAGAACCAGCCGATAATGCTTCTAGAGCTGAAAAGAATGCTTATGAGAAGCATCATAATGACTCTATTGATGTTGCATGCTTGATGCTAGCTACCATGAGTTTTGAACTTCAGAAAGATTTGGAAAACATGGAAACTTATGATATGATTGTCAATCTAAAGGAAATGTTCCAGCAACAAGCAAGGCAAGAAAGGTATGATACTACCAAGGCATTGCACTCTTGCAAAATGGCTGAGGGTGCTTCAGTTAGCGCTCATGTGTTGAAAATGAAAGGCTATATTGAGCACCTTGATAGGCTTGGATTTCCATTGAGCCAAGAGTTGGCAACAGATTTGATCCTAAATTCACTTCCTGATAGTTATGGTCAGTTTATCATGAACTATAACATGAATGAAATGGACAAATCAATTTCTGAGCTGCATACGATGCTTAAAACTGCTGAACAGAATATTAAGTCCAAGCCTGGCCATGTTCTGATGGTTCAAAAGGGAAAGGGCTTTATGAAGAAAAGGAAAAGGAAAGGGTAAGGGAAGGGCTGGAAAGTCCAATGCTCAACCCAAGCCCAATCCTAAACCCAAGGCTAAAGCCCCAAAGGAGGGTGTCTGTTTCTTTTGCAATGAACCTGGTCATTGGAAGAGAAACTGCAAGCTGTATTTGGAGGATCTAAAGAAGAAGAAGAAGACTGGTGAGACCGGTTCTTCAGGTATTTATGTTATAGAGATTAATTTTTCTCCTTCTAGTTCCTGGGTATTAGATACTGGATGTGGATCTCACATTTGCACAAATGTGCAGGGGCTTAAAAGGAGTAGACAACTGAAGAAGGGCGAAGTTGATCTTCGAGTAGGCAATGGAGCAAAAGTTGCTGCTTTAGCTGTAGGAAGTTATGAACTTTCTTTGCCCAGTGGGCTTTTGTTAGTTTTGAACAATTGCTTTTATGTTCCTACAATGTGTAGGAATATTATTTCAGTTTCTTGTTTGGATAATGATGGTTTTTCTTTTATTATTAAGAATAATAATTGCTCCATTTATCATAAAGACATGTTCTATGCAAATGCCGAATTACTAGATGGTCTTTATGTTTTGAATCTTCAAAAATCCAACAATTCTTCTGTCTATAACATAACTACCAAGAAATTTAAGTCCAATGACTTAAATTCAACCTATCTTTGGCATTGTCGCCTTGGCCATATAAATGAGAAACGCATATCAAAACTCCATCAAGATGGACTTTTGAACTCATTTGATTTTGAATCATATGATACATGTGAATCTTGTCTATTGGGTAAGATGACAAAGGATCCCTTTACTGGACACAGTGAAAGGGCCAATGAATTATTGGGCCTAATACATACAGATGTATGTGGACCATTAAGTTCAGATGCCAGAGGAGGTTACAAGTACTTCATTACATTTACTGATGACTTCAGTAGATATGGTTATGTCTACTTGATGAGACACAAATCTGAATCATTTGAAATGTTCAAATCTTTTCAAAATGAAGTACAAAACCAACTTGGCAAGACAATCAAGGCACTTCGATCTGATCGAGGTGGAGAATATTTGAGCCAAGATTTTTATGACCATCTTAGAAGTTGTGGAATCATTCCACAACTAACTCCTCCTGGAACACCACAATGGAATGGTGTGTCTGAAAGAAGGAATCGAACCTTATTAGATATGGTTCGATCTATGATGAGTCTAACAGATCTTCCACTTACCTTTTGGGGTTATGCACTTGAAACAGCTGCGTTCACACTAAATCGAGTTCCAACCAAAGCGGTTGAAAAGACGCCATATGAGATGTGGAATGGTAAAAAGCCCAGTTTGTCTTTTCTTAAGATTTGGGGTTGTGAAGCTTATGTAAAACGTCAAGTTTCAAATAAGCTGGAACCCAAGTCTGACAAATGTTTTTTGTGGGGTATCCTAAAGAGACTAAAGGATACTACTTTTACAATCCCATTGAGAACAAAGTGTTTGTTGCTCGGAATGGTGTCTTTCTAGAAAGGGAATTTATTTCTAAAGGAACCAGTGGGAGCAAGGTACAATCGAAGAAATTCGAGAACCACAAGATAACATTGAACCGCCTGTGGATGCTCAAAGTCAACAAACCATTGTTGACACACCACCTGTAGCACAAAAGTTACGTAGATCTGATAGGATACGTCATGAGCCCGAGAGATATGGATTTCTTGTGACTGATAATCATGATGTATTGTTAGTGGATCAAAATGAACCTACTACCTATCAAGAGGCTATGTTAGATCCAGACTCTGAGAAATGGTTAGAGGCCATGAAGTCTGAAATCCAATCCATGTATGATAATCAGGTATGGACCTTGATTGAGCCACCTGAAGGTACAAAGACTATTGGGTGCAAATGGGTTTTCAAAAAGAAAACTGACATGGATGGTAAAGTGCATACTTACAAAGCAAGGCTAGTTGCAAAAGGTTTCAAACAAACTCATGGTATAGACTATGATGAAACTTTTTCACCTGTAGCCATGCTTAAGTCTATTAGAATTCTTATTGCCATTGCTGCATATTATGACTATGAGATTTGGCAAATGGATGTTAAAACTGCGTTTCTTAATGGAAACTTACTTGAGGATGTGTACATGACACAACCTGAGGGTTTTGTACAACCTGAGAATTCTAGTAAAGTATGCAAGCTTCAAAGATCCATTTATGGTTTGAAGCAGGCTTCTCGGAGTTGGAATCTTCGTTTTGATGAATCAGTCAAAGAGTTTGGATTTATCAAAAATGAAGATGAACCTTGTGTTTACAAGAAAGTTAGTGGGAGCGCCATTGTATTTCTGGTCCTATATGTTGATGACATTTTACTCATTGGGAATGATATCCCTACCTTGCAGAGTGTCAAGTCTTGGTTAGGGAAATGTTTCTCAATGAAAGACTTAGGCGAAGCTGCCTATATCCTAGGGATAAAGATCTATAGAGATAGATCTAAGAGGCTGATTGGTCTAAGTCAAAGTACTTACATAGACAAAGTACTGAAAAGGTTCAGTATGCAAGATTCCAAGAGAGGATACTTGCCTATGTCTCATGGTATTACACTTAGCAAATCTCAGTGTCCTAACACAAAGATGAGCGAGAGCGCATGAGTAAGATTCCTTATGCTTCAGCAATAGGATCTATCATGTATGCTATGTTGTGCACTAGACCAGATGTCTCTTATGCTTTAAGCATAACGAGTAGATACCAGTCAGATCCCGGTGAGAGTCACTGGACGGCGGTCAAGAACATTCTTAAGTATCTGAGAAGATCTAAAGATATGTTCTTGGTGTATGGCGGATTGGAAGATGATCTAGTTGTAAGTGGTTACACAGATGCAAGCTTTCAATCTGACAAAGATGATTTCCGATCGCAGTCAGGATATGTGTTTTGTTTAAATGGTGGTGCTGTTAGCTGGAAAAGTTCGAAGCAAAGCACTGTTGCTGATTCTACAACTGAAGCTGAATACATAGCAGCATCTGATGCAGCAAAGGAAGCAGTTTGGATCAAGAAGTTCATTACTGACCTTGGAGTGGTTCCTAGCATCACAAATCCTGTTGATGTTTATTGTGACAATAATGGTGCTATCGCACAAGCAAAAGAACCTAGGTCACATCAGCGATCCAAACACATTCTTAGGCGTTATCATCTCATTCGAGAAATCATTGAGAGAGGTGACGTAAAAATATGCAGAGTTCCAACAGATGACAATGTTGCTGATCCATTGACTAAGCCTCTACCACAAGCAAAGCATGATCGTCATGCTAGGTTCATAGGTATTAGATACATTGATGAGTGGGCCTAGTGCAAGTGGGAGATTGTTAGTAATAGTGCCCTAGGCCTATTGTATGGACATGGTATTTTGAATATTTATGAACATTTACTATTATCATAATTTGCATGTTTATTATATAATAATGTCCTTGAATAATATTATGAATTATTCTAAATGTCCCTAATCGGTTATTGTTGTGGGAATAACAATAAATTAAGATTAGTATGAAATTTGATTGATATTCATGGGATGAATATGTGTATGAGATACAAATCAAATTTATATGTATTTGTTGAGAACAAATATTGGAGACCCGCCTTGAGATTAATACATGGATCAAAGTCATAAGTTAATCTCTAGTAGTTGTGTCATTAAATCCTTAGACCTGAGATTGCATAGTTCTCAACATGAGGAATATTATGTTTTGACATAATCAAACGTTGTCTTTAACCGGATGATTATAAAGATTATGATTGAACATAATAAGAATCATGTAGTGAGATGTGAGTGATTAAGATGGAATTTGTCCCTCTTATTATAAGAGAGATATCTCTGGGCCCCTCGATGATTGAGACTGAGAAATGCATGGCCATGCTCAAATGAATTGATGGAGATCAATATCATTTGTTTAGTCAGTCTAATTGGGTTTCGAGAAATTAAAGATAGAGAGATATAAGGTTGACTTTATCCATGCCTTATATTCTATCAAGATATCATGTGACAAAAGGATTATGTTAATAGCTACTTTAAGGTTGTCTCGGAACATGAGCTTTTCATTTAACTTGGGTAGTCATAATGTCTTGCTAGAGGCCGCTTATGACTTGTAGGTTCAAAATGTGATTTAGGCCTACTGCCAACGTTAATTGAACCTATAGGGTCGCACACTAAGAACGGACAATAATGGTTACGATTTGTTACTCTCTATATAATTTAAAATGATGAGATTATTTTAAATTACAAATAATAATTAGTTGTCATTTAGATTCGAGTTTAATTTTGAGAAAATTTAAATTCGTAATTTAAATTGTGACAAGTAATTAATTGTTATATTTTCTTATTGGATAAGGAAATAATCCATAAAGTTTTTTTTGGTTAAAAATATATATTCCTTATTTTGTAAGGAAGGATTTAAATTGTTATTATTTAAAAGGAGTTTTAAATAAATATTAATTAAAATCTTAGTTAACCAAAATTCCTAGCAGGCTTGTATATATATATATATATATACGTTTTAAGTCTATTGGGGCATTTGAAAGGTCGTCGATTGGGGCATTTGAAGGGTCGTGTCTTTTGCCTTGAAAATAGAAAAAAAGAGAGTTAAAGGTTCATTTTTGTGAAAAATGGAATGGTTGAACTAGCATTCAAAACCATTTTGGTGTCCGTTCGTGTGTGGATACTTAGAGGGTGATCGTCTTTCTGAAAGGCAGCACCTTTGAAGATCCGAGAAAACCCAACACAAGAACAGAAGGATTACATACTGATCAACAAAAGGTAATATTTTTGTTTATCCTTCTTTTTTTTATGAAACGCATGTGATCCTTGGTGGGTTATGGAATAAATTTATTTTGTTTCGCTGCCATTTTATTCTAATTAGATTGAAATTTTTTATTCCGTAATCCAACACAGGCTTCTATGGGAAGGTGAAGCCTAGCTACCCAGCCCACGGATTCCACGGATTCCAACCACGTATGGGAAGGAGGAATGGGGATTCCACACTCACGTACGTGAAGATGAGGAGGAGGACGTTAGCGGGCGTTCTCCAAGGAAGCTGTGAAGCCGGCGTTAGTTCTCCAAGGAAGTTCATGAGTGGATTTCTCACTGAGGATACGGAAAGGTATTAATTGGGAATTAATTCCGAAGATGAGGAGTCAAAGCTTTGGTCAACGCATGAAGCCAATTCCGTGAGAAGTCCTAGCAAGAAGAAAGGAGGGGAGGAAGGTGCCAGCAAAGAAAGAAAAAGGAAAATCTAGTCAAGGAGAAGGATTAAAAAATCCTTTGGAAGTAAAAAGGGTTTTGGTGGTTTGAACTCTGCTTCAAAGGGTTTAGTCTGATCGTTGGTAATAGGATAAAATCTTTGGTTCTTGTTCAACGAGAAATCCCACTGCTATTTATCAAGAACTAAACCCCAACAATTGGTATCAAAGCCTGGTTCAGAAATAAAAAGAAGTTGTTTGGAGATCTTAAAGCTGGTTCAGGAACAAGAATAAGTTTTTTAGAGATCTTCAAAGGTTGAAACAATTTCAACAAGGTCCATCAAGGTACTTCTTAATTTTCTAAAATTTATTTTTGTGCTATTTTTATTTTGGTCCATGGGTAGTAGCATAAAAATAGATTTTGAAAAGTTTGATGGAAAGGAAAGTTTCTCCATGTGGAAAGTCCGGGTAGAGAACCTTCTTGTGCAGCAGGGTTTAGATCTGACTTTGGAGAAAAGGCCAGATGGGATGACAGATAAGCAGTGGATGTCGTTGGAGAAAAAGGCATGTTCAATTATCAGGGGATTCTGGTGGATTCAGTCCTTTATTCAGTGCTGGAGGAGAAGACCCTGAAAGGACTCTGGTCGAAGTTGCAAGCCCTCTATATGGGGAAGAATATGTGCAACAAGTTAATGTTGAAGAAGCGCCTCTACAGCCTTCGGATGTCAGAAGGTGGAGATGTGCTGGGCCACATCCAGGTGTTCGACCATGTGAGCAATGAATTGCTGAATGTCGGGTCAAGATGGAGGAGGAAGATAAGGCACTTTTGCTATTGTGTTCACGGTCCATATCATATGACTCATTAGTCACGACGCTCCTCGATGGGAAGGAGACATTATTCTATGAAGATATGTCTCGATACTTCGGACGAATGAGCAGAGGGAGAGGATGACCAAGGAAGCTGTTCCCCAAGAGGGTCTATCAGTTGGAAAAAAGTCAGGTAGAGGCAGGGACAGGAGCAGGCCTAGGGATGGTACACCTAGGGGACGGTTACAGTCCAAGAAGGCTAAGTGCTACAAGTGTGGTGAGGTAGGACATTTTAAAAGGGACTATCCTAAGCTGAAAAAGGGAGAAAAGGGAGGATCTGAATCTGTGAGTATAGTTGCAGGCCACGAGGTGGAGGATGATCTCTTGGTGGTATTAGATGGTCATAGTCACAGTACAGAGATGTGGACCTTGGATTCAGCTTGTTCTCATCATTACACTTCCAACCGATCGTGGTTCAGTACTTACACAGAGGTTGATAAGGGGTGTGTGACTCTTGGAGATGATCACCCTTGCAAGATGGCAGGGATTGATACAGTGAGGGTGGGGATGTTTGATGGCATGGTGCGCACTCTTACCAGCATGAAACATATCCCAGAACTCAAGAAGAATCTGGTGTCACTGGGGTACCTGGAGCAGACTGGATACAGCTTCAGTAGTCACTCCAGGAGTGGAGTTATAAACATCTCCAATGGGGCTATGGTGATGATGAGAGGGAGAAGGCTGGAGAATAACCTATACATATTGGAGGGCTCTATGGTGACAAAAAAAATCTGAGGCAGCTATGAAACAAGATCCTCGAAATGTGTACAGGATGTGGCATTACCGCCTAGGCCATATGGGAGATAGGAGGATGAAAGAACTGAGCATGAGAGGACTACTTCCGGACCTGAGTGGTGGAATCATGAAGATTTGTGAGCCATGTCAGATGAAGAAGCAGAGGAGTGTGCAGTTCTTGGTCAGCACAGCTCGAAGTGCAGAACCCCTAGAATTAGTACACATAGATGTTTTGGGACTAGCCCTGGTTTCTGCAAGGAATGGGGCCAGATACTTCTTTACCTTGATAGATGATTTTTCAGATAAGTAGTGAATCTACTTCATGAAAGAGAAATCAGAGGTCTTCACCAAGTTCAAAATATGGAAGGCTGAGGTGGAGAGGGAGCAAGGTAGGAGTGTGAAGTATGTGAGGTCAGACAGTGGTGGGGAATAAACCAGCAGGGAGTTCCAGAGATTTCATGAAAAGTGGGGCATCAAATGGTACTTCTCAGTAATGGAAACTTCTCAACAGGAAGGGGTGGCTGAGAGAATGAACAGAACACTGTTGGAAAAAGCAAGGTGCTAGAGGCTATAGGCAGGGCTTCTAAAGATGTTCTGGGTTGACGCAGTAGTGCAGCTAGCTACTTGGTCAATCAATCACTGCACACCAGGTTGGATGGAGGCATTCCAGAGGAGATATGGTCTGGAGGGAAGATAAGCCTGAACCATCTGAGGGTGTTTGGATGCACGGCATATGTGTATGTTGGTGCTGGGGAGCGGAGTAAGTTGGATGCCAGGTCTAAGAAGATGGTGTTTCTGGGCTACCCGCATGGAATCAAGGGGTATCGGCTGTGGGACTCCTTGGAGAAGAAGGTTTTCATAAGTAGAGATGTGACCTTCGATGAGAGCTCGATCCTTCAGAGTAGAGATGGTACCGATGCACTGCAAGGACTACAGAAGGTGAAGCACGATAACACTAGTCAAATGACCTCCTACATAGTCGTGCCATTTGCTAGTGGACCAGGAGGATTTGAGATTCAGGTGAAGAGGACTAGCAGAGGGGTCAAAAGCTAGGAAGTTCAGCAAGATGCAGCTGAGCAGAGAACTCAGAAGGATGCAGCTGGGCAGGGGACTGATACTGGGATCGCACTGCACATGTTCAGGAGAAACGTGCGACCACCAGTTCAATATGGCTTCAAGGATTCGGTGTCATATGCCTTGGTGACAGCGAATGAAGACCCTTACACCTATCAGAAGGTTGTGGAGAGCCAGAACAGCCAGAATAGAGATAGGTGGGTTCAGGCTATGGCAGGAGATGCAGGCTATGACATAGGAGATGTAGTCTCTCCATAGGACTGGCACGTGGCAGGTGGTCCAATTGCCACAAGGAAAGAAACCCATTGATTGTAAATGGGTTTATCAGAGCAAGAAAGGGATTTCAGAGCTAGGAGGTATCAGGTACAAGGCAGAACTAGTGGCCAGAGGATACTTTCGGAAGGAAGGCTTCGACTACAGAGAGCTGGTGGAAGAAGGTGGAGTGGAGCTGATAAAGGTACACACCAAGAAAAATCCAGCAATGCATTGACCAAGGTTCTTTCGGGACAGCTTTCGTAGGGACTGCAGCTGATGGATACGGCGGACGTGCTGAGGTCTTGAAAGCACCAAGGTGGAGATTGTTGGGCCTGGTATGGTGCTATCAAGGCCCAGGGGGCTAACTTGTATTGGGCTGGGTTTGAGTCCAAGGGTTGAGATTAAATCAAGTCACGGGTGTATACGGGCTTGGGGATTAGTTTAATCTCATTGGGTTAGTTCATGGGAGTTTTTGTTGAGTATGGGCCTCGCCCACTTCGTGATGTATTTAAACTCTAGTTTCTAGGGTTTGATGGAAGAGAGAACAGATTCTTTTCTCCCAGAAATCCTTTCTTATCGCAGGGCAGCAGCCCTATCTTATCTCTTCTCCCTCCTCTCTCTTCCGTTCTCAGCCGCGTGTAGAACAGGATCACGGTTTCATATTCGTGACACCTCGGTGAGGTCACATTTGAGCGTGAAGGAGATTCAGCCATTGCGTCAGGAGAAGCCATGACCCAGTCTTCTGTGGGAAGGTGAAGCCTAGCTACCCAGCCCACGGATTCCACGGATTCCAGCCATGTACGGGAAGGAGGAATGGGGATTCCACGCTCACGTACGTGAAGAGGAGGAGGAGGACGTTAGCGGGCATTTTCCAAGGAAGCCGTGAAGCCGGCGTTCGTTCTCCAAGGAAGTTCATGAGTGGATTTCTCACGAAGGATGAGGAGTCAAAGCTTTGGTCAACACATGAAGCCAATTCCGTGAGAAGTCCCAGCAAGAAGAAAGGGGGAGGAAGGTGCCAGCAAAGAAAGAAAAGGGAAATCTAGTCAGGAAGAAGGATTAAAAAAATCCTTTGGAAGTAAAAAGGGTTTTGATGGTTTGAACTCTGGTTCAAAGGGCCTAGTCTGATCGTTGGTAATAGGATAAAATTTTTGGTTCTTGTTCAACGAAAAATCCCACTTGTGTTTATCAAGAACTAAACCCCAACACATCCATGGTTCTAAATATTTTCCTTTTCATCTGATTTCATTCCTTTTCATCTCCGCGCTCCTCTTTTTTCATGATATTCAGTGGGGATCTCAGCATAAGCGTGGTCTCTGGGCAGCCACGGCATATCAGATTTGGCTGTCGAGGAATGACTTCATTTTTTTAATATCACTGCTTCTCCCCATAGGGTTGTGAGAAAGATAAGATTGCTGATTATGGATTATGGTCGTGTCTTCTCTGGTGTTGGTTCTGACTCCTCTGGCCGCTGGGTTCCCCTGCTGCTTCGGCAGCGAACCGGTATCCGGTTTTCATCTATTGGAAGCCCCCCTCCAGGGTATGTCAAAATCAACTTCGATGGGAGTGTCCGTGGTAGAGCTGCTGGTTCTGCGTTCATCATCCGTGGAGCGGCGGGTGATTTGTTGGCGGTAGGAGGTTTTGGTGCTCTTGACTATTCTGTCCCGATGGCGGAGCTCTATGCGGCTTGGGCAGGAATTTCTTACGCCGTTCGGATTCTCCGCGCTCTCGGATCATGATCGAGGGTGATTCTATGACGGTCATTTCTTGGTTGCAGAAGGAGAATTGTTTTGAAGGTCCCTCTAATCCAATCTTGAGGGATATTTGCTCAATTCTGCGTGGGACCGGCTCTGTCCTGATTCGCCATATATATCGGGAAGCCAATGCGGCTGCTGATTGGGCGGCTTCCTCTATGGCTCAGCATACTGGTTCATGGATTTGGAGGCCTGGAGATCACTGTCTATTTTTCTTCAGTAAATTTTATCTTCTGATGTATCTGGGCTGATTCACACGAGACTTGTGTGATCGCCCGTTTGTAACCAAAAAAAAAATGTGTATTAACACCCATACTAACATTAGTAATTGTAATATTCTTATAGCCTATTGATGCTCCAAATGCTGATTTTATGTAAGAAGAATCCATTTTTGCTATTAAAAAAATTATTTTAAGAGGCATTTTCTTCTTATTAGTTCTTTGGCAACCTCTAAGCCACTAAATGGCTACAACCATAGAGTGTATTCATTGAACATATACAATAGCTAAGAAACATCTGACAACAATTACAAGATAGATTGCAATTGAATTCAGTTTCATATGAATCTTTAGTCTGTAACAAAGTTATATTATATATTTAATGTTTCCTTTTGTGGGTTGAATTTCCATATTTTGTCCTAATTCCTTATTGGTTTTCTATTGATTATTTATCAGTTTTCTATTGATTATTTCAGTCCATACTATAATATTTTAGTCAAAAACAAAAAGTATTAACAGTCAACTTGCATTCAATATTAGTGTAAACTCAAAATATGCTTGCGCATACATTCATAATTATCCAAATGTCCATCTTGCTTATTTTTCAGAAATGGGAGAATATGAATTCCATGCTTGTGTCTAACACTAAATCCATTTTTACCATCGAGGTAACATAGATTGTTTATTTCAGTTATCATTCCACATAAATCTGCTTATTGATGTCCTTGTTATTATACTTTGTAGATTTTATAGAGAGAGAGAGAGAGAGAGAGAGAGAGAGAGAGAGACTTTGTACTTTCAGTCAAACCATACTATTCAATGACGTAAGTTGTACATTTATTCTGTCTTCTGTTTTACAGGATCCAGAGAACAGAAGGGTGATAGTGTGTGATGAGAAACTGAAGAAACTATTGGATGGAGAGATCACGTTGGCTTCCTTGAAATCTCGGGATTGCTGAATGCTCACATTTTGAAATGAAGAGTCCTCCAAGGAATTGGTTTTTGTGCATGAATGACTTGAGGTTTGTCACTATCAAATCAGGTGGAATACAACAGTTGTCGCACTGCATAATGTAGCTTGGCATATTTCTTACTCTTGGTTGGTAATGGTTTAATATTTTGCCTTGTATCTGTTACAGACTTTGGATTTTGTGGTCATGTCTAGTTCTTGAACTGTTTGTTTCTCAGCATACCATCAAGGCTCAATGTATGCGGCCAAGTGAACTGAATTACGTATCTATCCATGGATCCTATGTGCCAAGCTCAATCACTCCGGTACTCAGCTTTATGAATTTTTCAGTCTTGGTCTCTTGAAAACTGCACCTCTTTTTAGGCTTCAAGGTGTGGGTTTCTTTGCCTCAAAGGGTTTTTTCTTTCTTGGGGAGCACAAGTGCATTGTTTTATTTCATAACCCCTTGTTGTAAGTGTGAAAAAGAAGGGTTATATGTTGATGCTTCAAAAGCTGACTATGTTTTATCCCTTCTTACCAAGTTGGCTGATATTGTATTATCAAAGAGTTATAGCAGTGAAACAAGTCGTTCCTTGAAAATGTCCTCATAAGAGAGCATTTTTAAATTGCAATTCAGAATCCCAGCATTAAAGAAGGGGAAAAGAAAAAGAAAAAAGAATTGACTAAAGGCTACCACTTGATTCCACCAGATCCACATGCAAATGACTTGTCGAAAACTTCTTTCTGAAATCATGCTTGGCAATCAGGTCTTGATTGCTCTCCAATTTATCTTTTATAGAGTTATTGATAATGCTGTGACAATGGCTGGCTTCTGCAAGCATCACTTTGTGCTCTGGGTCCCTGCTTGTTTACAACACAAATTCATGAAGAAAGTCTCAATTATTTCTGGTTTTTGGAGACTTGTTTTAAGAACATACCAGATTAATAAAAAACCTCTCAGGTGCTGATTTTTAAGTCACCTGATTTAATCTGTGCTGTTTGGTAATCTTACTGCTTTATAATGAATTGTAATTAGTATTTTGAAAAATTCTTAGTGTTTAATGTGTCCAATATATTGCATAGTGTGTCCAATAATACTTGCATAGAGTTTTCAAACACTAATTACTTGTGTTCAGGGTAAAGTTGCATGGTGTGTCCAATATATCTTGTGGATCATGTTGCATGCTTGCATATTCCATTACTGGTATTATAAATTATGACACAGCTCTTCACCATGCTTGTTGGCTAATATTATCCACTCACTGGATTACTTTGTGCTTCCTGTGTCAGACATCATTATGGAATAATAACAAGCCAGCATGTGAGCTCCTGTAAATGATCTAGGATTGAGAGCATGCAAGAATGTAGTGCTTTTAGTGAACTAATGGAATTTGACAGGATGGCCCTGGTCATAAATGAGAGTTGTGAAACAAGGAGCTGGGCAGAGAATTATAATTTCAAGGAGTGTTTCGCAAAAAGCTTAGTAGATAATACGAGATAATCAAGATTCAGGGTTCTCTTTTGTTTTTTCCTCAACAATAAAAAAAGAGTGGCTGGGTGTTCTTGCACAAAGGGTGGACATTGATTGATGAAGAGGAATGATTTTGCTTGGAAAGGAACCATGATAGTTATCTTCTCATTTTCTTCAACTGAAAGAAAAGAGATGGAGTTCCCTCCGGTGGACTAGATTGAACAACAGCAGTACTGAATTAGGGCAGCTTTTATATTCCACGCTTGAATGATGTATTCACTTACGAGTTCAGCTTTAGCCTTTTCTCTAAGGTAAAGGACGTATCTTTTACTTTTTATAGATTGCTTCTGGATGTTGTTATTCACTTAAAACTAGTTTATTTGTCAATTTTTTGAGGTAAAATGAAGTGAAATATTTGTCATCGAATAAAAGATTGCTGAATCATGCGCAATCTATAAAAGATAAAGGAGACATTGGTTACCTAAGCTAAAGGACTAAAGCTGGAGTCTTCACTAGGGTTTGTCTCAGTAAATCCAGTGCTGCCACAGCCATGAAAAGCTTCATTGGTTTCCTCCTGTTTGGAATTTAGCCTTGCAACAATGAAGCGTCATCAAGTTTTGAGATTGCTTGTCCTCATAAAGCTATTGAATCTGTACTATTTTTTGTTCTCTCGTTCACTAGGGGATGAACGCCATAGTCTCATTAAAGATAAAGTCTACAAGACCGTGGTCTCACGCCAGATAACGACGTGAGGATGTTGCAGTCTCAGTTACACTGCACCTAGAATGTCCAAGTCTCTGCACCGCCTTTTCACAGGAAGGCATCGTATCAGTGCAATCTTACTATTCGAGGGCAAGAAATTTTCTCATCCAAAAATAGACATCAAATTTACTCCAATGAGAATATCGTGCTTCATTGTAGTTAAGATTTAGCCTGTACTTTTCTCACCAAAAAAAAAAAAAAAAAAAAAGAGAGAAAAACTTTACCTTTTCCTTTCACCATCTCCTATGTAGAAAATGGGTCATTGTTGTCAGCACTAAGACTCTTGGATTGAAGACTTGCTCTTGTTTCTCCCTTCTGAGCTGGAGAATTTGGCTGTTAGGATTTTCTAGATGACCTGACTGACTTGTTTTTCCACGTTGAAATACTAAGAAACACGTACATGTGGAGGTTTACTTGCAGATACTCCACTCTTTTGTTTGCCTCGCCCAGCTTGCATTGAATACAATCTCCACCATGATGAAGGGAAAAGTGTGAAATCGGCAATGAGCAAGACTAATCCATCATCAGTTCATTTTGATGGTAAAAGTTGTAATTTATGGGTGCTGGTACTGTTATAAGGATGACTTCAGTAGTTCAGATATCCTCTCAACTGATGTGCACCATTCATATTACTAGGATAAACTTGTTAGGTCAAGGACTAGAATGATGATTTTTGAGCTATCATTGATGCCATTTATGTTGGCCATGAGGCAGTCCTGTCTCCTAATCCTAGTCTAGATCCTGAAAGACCAATGATGGATGGATGTGTGATAACACTGCAGGAAGAACATGGTCTGGAACTGAGAGGAGTTGTTTGCGTCGTAGTACTTGAAGACATAATTGTGTCTCTGTCTCTGCTTGGGTGTCCCAGCATCATGAGAAACATTTCTACATCATATTATGAGGCTGAGACTGAAAAAAGCCATTATTCAATCAGCTGTCTCCAAGTGATTCCTTATATATATTTTCTCTTTTTTTTTTCTTTTTTAAGTGATTAACTGAGTTCAATAAAGCGATGCTGTAAATTGCTTTGAGAAACTTCTTGTGATGGTGAAGTAAATGAATATGAGATCGTTTAATTATTAATTTTTATCTGTTGGGCTATACTCAACTTAACTCATCTAAGCCTTTTCCCAACTACGTGGGCATATCTTTTGGGTAAATCCTGCGTGAACTTGATCACAAATCTTGCCATATATATGATAATACCTACATCTCTTAAGGCTAGATTTTTAATTTGAATCTGTTATAAGTTGATAGGCAGTCATAAAAAGCATGTCATAAGATATGAATAATAGGATTTTCTCTGTTGTACAAATATATGCTAATGTGGATTCTTAAAGACAGCCCTACATGGTGGGGATAAAACTTGATGGTTATGCTTATGGCCATGGTCACGGCATGCTACAAGTTGCCCCACAGAATGTACCTCCTTTGCAACTAAATCTCTTTCAGATACGCTGCTCACCTCTGACATTACTAGTGAACTTCACTTTATAAACAATTACTAGAATTGGACAGATATGATAAGATGACCATCAGACATTGCTTGAGACTGCATTGCATGAAAGATAATGGTAGAGTATTTTATCAACTTGGCACTCATTTTATTTATCAAGATTTTCCATCCAAATTATATGAGTATGATCCATCTCTTTGATCAATTTTGGGTTCTTATTGCAGAGCTGATTGTGATGTTTTCCTACTGCATTTACCGAGCTCACTGCATATTGATCGATAGCAGTCTCCCTGGTAGAATTTAGATTTTTGAAAGAGCATGATATGTCCATGTAGATGACTATTTTACATGGAGAACCCTATGATTTTTGCTTGGTCTGGGGGGGTCTGGTGAGGTACCAGTTATATTATGAAGCTGTGAGAGAGAGAATACTTGAATAATGACTAAGAAATTATTTTTGACTAATCCGACGACAAATATTATTTCAACTAATCCAATGGCAAAATATTGTCATCAAGATTGAGATACAGTGGTTGAAGTCTGACAAATTAGGACAGGAGGAAGAGACGCTCGAAATAAGCGAATCTCAAGAGCCACATCCAAAGTGGACAAAGTTCCATGATGTGATTATGGCATCACAGAGTTAGCCAGATAAAGCCCCAGAGTTCACGAGCATGGTTTTGCCTTAATGCCAACACTCGATAGATTGGTTCAGGCTTGTTACTTTTTCTTACGTCAATATCAGATCCATTTACGAAGGTCATATGAACTGTCGGTGTTCTCTCAATGCTTGAACTAAGATTTTGAACTGCATCTACCTGCTTTACTACCAGAGAGGGTACATTAGGAAACTGCTTAAAGACCAAAGCCTAAAGGCTCAAAGTTCTACATGATGAGTCTTAAGCTGCGTCTGCTTAAAGACCAAAGCCTAAAGGCTCGAAGTTCTACATGATGAGTCTTAAGCTGCGTAATGGTTGGTGGTGTATCTGTTTTATTCACATGCTTGGTCTCTCAAAGTTAAAAAGAAAGAAACCAAGAGCTTGTTTTGATCAATAGAACCAAATCTGTTTTCTATGAGAAAAGTATGCCACTTGAGAAAAATATGTCATATGAGGAATGTTGGGAGGTAGCTTCATTGCCAAGGATATGTTGGAAGCGAGAAATAAGCAAATTGAAAGAGAACTTTTAAGAGATCTCATCTTTTGTGAGAGAAACAGTATATATCTCTTCACAGGCCCATTCTGCTACACTTCATCACTTAAGCTTTGCTTAATTTAGTCGAATTACATCATGGTGTATCTGAACCACCAGCTAGGCAAATTGTAAAAGCCATTAAAATCACTAGTCCAGTCTGGTATGATAACTAAGGCTAACTGATGAATAAATGATTCAGATTAGCTCAGGCCAGATCAGGTTATGCCAAAACTGAGTCTGAGTCGAAACGACAACATAGTGGGTCCGTTTCAGCATCAAGATTATTAAAAAGCAGGGATTGATTCAGGCCTAGTCTGGTCCTAAGTCAGCCAATTGCAGAGTCCTCACCTTTGGTCAAGGGATTATTCATGTGAGCATGACCACAACTGTTGAACCAGACATTGGTTTTCATGCACTTAAACCAGAGCTGTCTGCCTGGTGAGGGCTCAGAAAATGAAGTGGCAGTCATTAATAAAACAAACCTGCAGTTTGGAGGAATCAAGGAGAGAGGCTAACAATTAGGTGAAGTTCATTTTGTTCTTGGGCTACTAAATGGATTGGGGGAGAAGCTTAGCACCCCAGTCCATGTAGAATGGACAAGGTGAGAGCTACCTCTCAACCAAATTTGCAGTCTCACAGTCCAGATACAGACCATTTTCATGAGGAGGAGATGAGGCCCACTTGTTGAGCACTGGTCAGATAGGTCCTTCATCAATAAAACACAAAATGATAGCCAACGGAGTAAGATGACATGTTGGACTGGCTACGAGAATAAGCCATTGCCCTTTATTTATTTGGGTTTTGAATCAGACCCAAGATTGCAATATAACACCACTGGAAAGAAAAAAAAAAAAAACAAAGAGATAAACACCCTCTGAGACCACCTTTACTTCTTCAGAATAGCTGTGGAAGCTTTTGCAAAAGGGGATATAGAACCTTGGTGGTATATCTTTCTTTAATGGCTCATAATTTCCCCAAGATAACACCTCCCATCATATATATATATATCCCACTGTAAGGCCATCAATGGAATTGACTTAGAGAGGCATCATGATGTGGAAGCTTCCCCGTGCTATAAGCAGGTGGCCCTCCCAACTTAACCATGGCTGTAAAAGCTGAGTAAAAATATCGAATTCACACAGCATCCAAATTTAAAAAAGACCCAGGGAATGAGTGAGATAAGAAACCACATGGAGGCCTTTCAAACCCCCATGCCCTCGGTGCAATGATTCTTTTGCCTTACCGTGCCCAAGGCAACGCAGAGCCTTGGGGCCCTTGGTCAATAAAGGTGAACAAGGCCTGGACAGATGCCCACCACCCCCAACGCGTCCCCCTCCCCACCTGAGGATTTGCTGTGACCCTTTTCCCGGTAACCAACCCTTGGATGCTGTCATGCAGCAAGAAAAAAAGAAGAGGAGGACTGGGGATAAAGATGATCTCAGCATCCAAGAGAAAGAAAGTTTGAATGTACAGTTCAACTAAGACTGTAAAGAGAGCAAAAGTGATACATGTAAGCATTCACTATCTGGTTGAAGTTTGTTTTACAGCCACAACTCCTCTCCCAAGCAGGGCTGACAACTCCAAATACTCGTTAGAGACTGAAACCTGGTTACAGCATTGGCAAGGAGGAGTGAATACCTCTCACTTCCAAAACTAGCTTCTCTTCCAACATTAACTAGAGTTTTGATAACAAGGAACAGACAAACACACACATTAAAACTTAATTTCTTTGGGCAATGGAAAGAAGAAATCCACTCCCCATCCCACAGAAGTGATACTTCTAACCAATCCATCTCCAAAGAATTCTGCATTCAGAGTATAAAGATTCACCCAGGTCCTGTGAGAAGACAGACCTGTGAACAATTATGCTCCTATTTACAGAGGACAACCCTTATCACCAAAAACTCCAATCTAACTCAAATTAGTGTCTACTAACCTACCTTATATGGTGAATCAGTCAACTAAAGCAAGGTCTACCAGTATGAACAATTCGATGGACTTCTTCTCCTAAACATTAGACTTCGACCCTCCAAACGATCTTCTCGCCGGCATCCTGCGGCTTCTCAACGGCCGCCACCCTCGCCCGGTTGACCATGCTGGTCTTCGCCCGCTCGCCTCCGGGCAGCTCGCATGTTTCGCTGATGGAGCCGCACCTTATGTCGGCCGGAGGGATGAAGCAATCCACGGAGAGGCCAGGGACATTGAAGGCCACCTCCTCAATGGTCCACGCCTCCTCCATCCTTGTCTTGGTGTGGCTCATGGCCATTTCGCCGAACCGGAACAGGGTGACCACTGAGCGGCCCGAATGGGCTATCATTATGCCTTCAACCGGGCGGTAGTCGTCAAGGAAGGAGTTGATGGTGGTCTCCCAGTAGACGGCATCGCCACCGGCGTTCGATTGGATGCGGGTAAGGTGGGAGTCCTCCATGTGGACAAGCAGCCCGGTGCGCTGGCTGAAATAGCCAAAGAGGACGTGCCTTATGATCTCGGCCGGGCCTTCGCTTCGTGCTTTCAGTGTCTGCGGGTCCGCGCAGAGCTTGAGAATGAAGCAATCCTCCCCATTGACCTTTTTCTCTCCAATGCACCGGGCATTGGCAAACATGCTCGCCGTGGTCAACGGATCAAGTCCCTAATCAAACGTTCAGTTCGTTAGCTTCAAACAATGGAAAAGCTTGCGTCTTTGGAAGGAATTCAGCAATTAAGAGGCAATGTGCGATGTTGGAGGGTCGATTGTCCGTGTGTTTGATACCTGGAGAGCTCGGCGGAGGGGGCGGACGGGGCCCTTGGCGGCGTGGGCGCCGAGCCAGGGGGTATGGCGCCACACGAGCTTGCCATTGGAGCCGGCGTGGACCTTGCTGCCACCGACGGCGAGCTCGACGTACCACATGTCGGGGGCCATCTGCCAGAGGACGAAGCCGCCGGACTCCACGGCCCGCGAAGAACTGCGGTTCTTCATCACCTTTGTTGCCGTCTCGAACTCCGACGCCACCATCCTCACCTTCCCCATGGCGTAAGCGTTCCGGATGGAGCTCTGGAGTTTGAGGCCTCCGGACGCCGCCGTGTACTGCTGCAGTATGTACTGTGCCGACGACGTCTCCTACCGGGACAAAACGGAGTGAGCCAAAGCGGAAAATAAAAACGTACCAATCTTGGGTTTAACATCCGAGAACGGAGAAAAATCCATCATATGAGGGTAGAATGCATCAAAATGCGATTTTTTTAAATAAAGATCAGAACTTTATCCAATAATGTGAAAATGTAGCGAATAAAATGCGGTGGATTAAAGTTAGAAACTGATAAGATTGGATGGGCTCACAATGGGCGTGTCCTTGATGCTGAGATGGGGGAGGGGGTCGGCAGAGCTGACGTGAACGGGGGCGAGGGGGGCCCCCATGACGCCCAGGAGGAGGCGGAGGTCAGAGCGGCGGTGGTAGGAGGAGGAGGAGCCGCCGCCGCCGCCTCCGGCTCCCGAGGAGACAGAGGGGGCGCGGGAGAGCTGGCCACGGACCCAGTGGCCCCAACCCCCCTCCCGCCGCGACTCCCCGACGCCGTCCGCAGCGGCGTCCGGGTCAGGTCCCTCCACGAGAGGGGCCAACGCCTCTCCGACGGGCCGGAAGCTCCCGGATCTCGCGATCAGCGGCTCCGGGAGGTGTGCCAGCGAGTGGTGGCGCCCGTGGCCGGCCTTCCGCCGCCGCGGCAGCAGCAGCCCGGCCATTGGCGACTGGCTCCTCGCCGGGCTCTTTGCCCGGGACCTCGCGGGCGAGAGACCCCTCACCACCTCCTCCTTCAGCGCCGCGAAGAACCCCTGCTTCTTCTCCATATCTCCGAAGTCCCGACGAGAAAAACAGAGAAAATGGAAGCAGGGGAGAGAGAGAAAGCGAGAGCTCTCCCTTAAGAGAGAGCGGAAGAGCTCTTGAACTGATATACGAGCGAGAATGCTTCTAGAATGGACTTTGATGTAATTTCTAGGGCGTGGGAGGGACTAAAATGTGATTTTATTTCTTTTGAGGGTGTTAGGAGGCTGGGAAACGGGAAGAGGAGAAAGCGGAGCTCTGAGAGGCTGACCGCCCGCTGGCTACGGAGGAGTGCGCTGGGCGAGGAAGGGGAAGGTGGGAGCAACGAGCAAACGGAACAAAAGTGGAAAAAAAAAGGCAAGAGAGAGAGAGAGAGAGAGAGAGAGATGGGATAATATTAATATATTATAATATCAACCAAAGCTGGGGTATAATTATAAAAGACGACGACCAATGGCTCCACTAGAGAAACGACAAACACCTTAATTGAGCCTTTTTTTTTTAATTAAGCGTCAAAGTTCAGATCCCGTTACCGCCACCTTCCCTTCGTCTAGGGTAGCCCTCGACCTCGTCCATCGGCTAACGGCTGGCCGAGAAGCAGACGACTTCTTCCGGTGGCTCGTCAGGTGGTGAGCGAACCGGAAGTGGCGGTAGCTCATTTGAGGGCGGGAAACGGCCAACTTGCCACGTGGGGAAAAAGGGTTGGGCAGCAACGTTAGTTCGGCGCCTCGTTAACGGCGCCGTTAAGAGGAGTTTCGTTCGCATCTTTGACCGGCGTTCGGTGACGGAGCGCGCGCCGGAGGTGGCACGTGACCGTTATGTGCATTATATTTTGATTAATTAAGTCGCGATAATTAATTAGTTAGAGACAAGGTTAAGAATGGGATGGTGCCAGGGGCGTGATCTTGGTGGGAATTAATTAAGAATACTAAATTAATTGGCCGGATAAAACCGCGAGATCTTGATCAGATGGCGGGTAATAACGGAACCGTACGCCAGGGCGAAACTTCGTCGGCTAGCTATTTATGGGAACAGGGCGATTGGGCGCTTCGAATCTCTATCGCGGCCGTCCAATCACGATCCGACGGTTTTTGGTAGGTAGGAATTTGATGGGGGGGGGGGGGACCACCGGAAAGTGAGCGAAGTGGGATCTGCCGGTGGAAGCGCTTTGGCGTCTTTTTGGTGCCGTTATGTTCTCTGGGAGCAGAGATGGAGAGATGATCAGAGCCGTCCGCACGGTGTTTTCTGTTGTGCTGACTAAAGTGTGATGGTCTCTCACCCACCCACAGTGGAATCTACCCATCTTTTTCTTCTTACTCCCAGCCTCATCTTTGTGGAGGCAGCTTTGTGGACTTTGACCATCCAGGGATACAAGTGCCTACCCACAGCTATTTGGTCCCATCTCTCTCTCTCTCTCTCTCTCTCTCTCTCTCTCTCTATATATATATATATATATATATATATATATATATCACAGGTTAGGAAGAAGATAAGAAAGTATTGAAATGATTTTGACTTGTTCAAATTTAAATGATCAATAAGTGAATTTATTACAGTTGTTATACAATATTCGGGTAGAAACAAGTAAAAATTAGCACAAGTAACACTATGGTTGATGTTTATAGAGGCACCATTTGTTTCATGATTGATTAGGGTTGTTGAATTAATTGTCAACGAGTTATGGGGGAATCAAAGAGTTGAAAGAAGTGGGTGTCATTGAATTCCGGACTTACTTATATCTATAGAATAATTTGAAGAATCTTTCACCCAAAAAAAAACAAAAACTAAGAATAATTTTAAGGTTCTATTTGTCAAATGAAGTTTCTTGTTTGGCGCTTGGATATAAAACTATGAAATTAAAATAAGTTTTATGTTTGAAAAAATAAAAATTAGATTTAATATTTTATTTTTTTTATGATATTTATATATATATATATATATATAGACAGACAGTCATACAAATTTAACACGAGAACAGTCCAACAGATTAAGGATAGAATTCTATCTTTCTGAACCCAATGAAGTGCTGAGCAGCATAGGAGATAACCCAGTCCGTCACAGAGTTTACCTTTCGATATACATGGTGGACAATAGTAACAGCCGAATCCTGTAAAAACTGTCAAATATCATAAAGAAGCGGATAGGCATCATCGCGGTCATTCCATCCTGAATCCATCCAATGACGATAGCAGAGTCTTTCTTGATAGTAGAGTCTTTCTTAACGAGGATCCTCTGAATCCATAACTGCCTAGTCACAATGGATAGAAAGTTCTGAAGAAAGATCTTGTCGGCCGTCAAAAGTTTTCATCATTACATATCATGTTCCATCAATGATACTATATATTGTCATTAAAGTTTATCTTAACAAACCCCAAGATCCCAGGGGATAGAAATCTAAAATGAGCTCTTCGGCTGAAATACCCCACTCTTCAACCACCTCTCCAGCTCAATTCTAGTAGTCTTTGCTCAAATTCTCCATCCTTCTCATCGCATACAAGTTGTACATCGCCACTCGTTCTTTGGACACCAATGTGCCATCTAATAGAACATTGTCCAACGCGCGTTTCCTTATCTGAGGCAGTACTAGCGGCTACAGCCTCAGCACGTCTGATACAGACTAAATCCAAGCTAGGCTAAGGGTAAAAGAAAATAATTTAAGATATCAGAAATTTAAACTCGAATTTAAGCCTGACTTGATGAGAATCTCTTACAACTCAATTCTAACCCGATCTAACCCACACTAATATATTATAACTATACAAACACACATTATAATATAAACAACAAAAGTCATACTGGTTGGAATAGTCAAGACATAGCTTCCTCAGCAGAAGAATATTCTAGCTTTTGATTCCTTCTAAAACATTCAAAACTATTTTATTAATAATATAAATATATATATATATATATAGAGAGAGAGAGAGATTAGATTGGGTCAAACTATATTCAATCCAAAGAAAAGTTTTGCTACATCAGATGCGTACATGCATGCACGCCAAAGAAAAAAAAAAAGATAATTTTATTTTTAGCATGCATTACACGTCAATCACTGGACATAGTGCGCATAATTTATACTGCACTCGGTGTATGAAGACTTTTTCTTTGATCCAAAGGCCAAAAATAGTTTGAGAAAGTTCTAAAATTTTTTAGGCTGACTCGTAAGCTGCTCAATCCATACCGATTGCTTTTTCTAAATCTTTATAAGAGCTAGCTTTAATTGATTCGTCGATGATGAGGACCTATAGTTTATGTGAGGTAAAGATGGTGATCATGAAGATAGGTGCTTTTTTTTTTTTTTTTTGTACAACGGGAATCACACCACTTTAGGATGACTCAGTCCCACACTATCAAAATACAAAAGTAAGTTCAAACCAGGAGGACACCAATCACCGGGCTTCCAGCACCAGAATTCAGAATGATCAGCCACTCTAGCGGCGATCCAGTCAGCCGCTGAGTTAGCTTTCCTGAAGATATGGCTGATCTATATGCTGTGAACCCCCTGTAGGAGAGAACGAATATCAGAAATCAAGGGTTGGTAGGCGACTGCGCGCAGTGATCCTGACGAAGCCATTGAATCACCGTGAGGGTATCACCCTCAAGGATAATACGACGGGCATCGAGACTGCGGATAGCACAGGAAACTCCAGCCCAAGTAGCATAAAGCTCCGCTAGCGGCACCGATGAATCGAGATGTCCAAATCCCCCAGCAGCAATCATAGTTCCGTCAGAACCCCGAATGACATAACCCGATCCGGCAGATCTGCCTCGAACACTCCCATCAAAGTTGATTTTGATAAACCCTGGAGGAGGGGTTTCCAAGAAATAAAGACCGTTCTCCGGTGCGCTGCCGAGGCAGCATGAGAATCCCAGAGGCCAGGGCTATCAAAATTACAAACTAGACGATGGGACGTATACTCAGTAGATAAGGACAAGGCAGTCCAAACAACCCTGAAAGACGGAGTAGGCTCCTGAGTAAAGATAATCCGGTTCCAGGATAACCAGATTTGGTAAGCAATATAAGCCCTCGTCGCGCCCTGCTTGCTGCTACCTCTCCTAACATCCTGCCTGATCAAGTCAAGGAAAGATAAAGAAAGGAAGATAGGTGCTTTAAATGCTCATGTCCAGCACTAGATGCCGCTCATATTGTAGCCGCCGAGGGGGTGGCAATTTTGATTTGTTTATTTTATAAAATTTATTTATAAATCTCATCAAAATTAATAAGGTTTACAATAGAGAAAGTAATTTCATAATTTAATGATTACAATTTTAAAATTATAATTTATTATGCTTTTAAATATATTTGCAAATAAATTTTTACAAAAGCTAGAAAATTCATTTGCTCCAAATAGTGTAAAATTCTTAGATGATCTCAAGAACATAGCTTTTCAGAACAAACCATTGTTATATTTTTGATTAATTGATGGTTCGACAAATTGTTCTCTTTCATACTCGGAACCATCTCCAAATTGCCACAATTACTGCATTAAAAAATAGCATTGGAGCATGTTCTTGGTGGGGGTCAGGTGTGCACCCTTGCAATATTAATGCCTTCAAAGGAGGAAAGCCAGCAGCTGGGAGGCTATTAAGCCTGTTTTGGACAAGCAAGGTGCACTAATTGCAGCCCCATAATTTTCAACACACAGTCTTATCATCAAATGACAACTGAACCCTCACATGAAAAGCCATGTCACAAATCGTATACGGTGCAATTATATTTGTGCTGCTATTCTAGTTGAAGTTATCTGGCTGTCTACATCCTCTCTAAGAGAATTTAAGCCTTGGAAAGCTACATTCCATCAACTTGTTCATGAACTCGGCTTAAGGGCATGGTGTGCACCAAAGCAAGCTCTGATCAGTAGTAGCCTTCAATTTTTTTTTTTTTTTTTTTTTTTTTTTGATTATAATCTCTTGAGCTCATTTGTTTTCAGCTAGCTCAACTATTTGTTTTGAACTTTTATGCCCTTTTTAGCCCCATTGAGTAACAGGTTAGGAGTCTATAATATTATTCATAAACCACTGCTAATGAAATTAAAAATCTCACCAAGTTAAATTGCTCATCCTTGGAAGTTTCTGACCATGATGAAATTATTAGAGGCTGCCGTACCTCTTCACCCTACCTATACTTTTATCGCCTACCATGCATTAATTGGTATTAGCAGTAATTAAAGAGTTCAACTCCATGTGAGTCCCATCTTTTCTTTTCAAATCAGTTCGTGTTTGAGATAAGAACATTTTAAAGAAATAAAAAAAAAACTTAAAATTTATTAAATTTCATCATTAGATATTGTCAATTAAAGAAGAAATGAGAACATTTCATTATTGCTAAGAGGATGAATTTTTTAAAAATGATGATTTTGTAAACTCAAATAGAAGATAGTTCTTAGTAAAAACCTATGTTAAAATTCTTCATCAAATCTAGTTTATTCCAAAATTATCCTAATCTAATTAAACTTTTGATGAAAACTTACATGAAATTGTATACCAAATAAAATAATTTTTTTCAATTAGATGATCTTCACATTTCTAAATTTTAATTTTCTGCATTTAAATAATTTTATGGATTTCAAAAAAACCTTCATTTGAAGACATTTTAAGGTAGTGTTTGATAGAAAAAATATTATTCCTGGATAAGTGTACGTGATAGAATTTATCCCTGACTATCCCTAAGGATATCCTTTGGCTATCCCATTGATCATATCAAATGCAAAAAGATAAATTCATAGGATAACTTTTTTTTTTACTCTTATTTGAAGGGATAACCAGCTATTCCTATATTTTCTAGGAAATAAATTAAGAAAATAACCCATGGTTAACCATGCCATAGATTATCCCTCTGATTAACTTTATTCTCAACTATCCTTCATAGTTATAGCTTTTGAGAATAAGAGGAGATATCTAATTAAAAATATTATAATACATTAATATTAACATAAAGAACAGTTTTAAGTTAGCAAGGTCGCAGGCATTTTTATATTAAAAATAAAAGGTTGTTATAGTTTTACAAAATGAGTCCATCTATAGCATCAACATTCAAAAAGGAATATAAAGCTATATAGTTACAGTTAAAAATGTAGGTTCACAGGATTATCATTTATTCAAGCTATCACTTTAGCAGGTCATCTTTTAAAACCATGCCTTCAAATGGTTGGCCATGCACTACTTTTGTACTTTGGCAATTACCAAATCTCCCTATGAACCAAGTAAATACTGTTGATATTAAAGATAAGGGTCATCTAGTTATCACCAGAATAGTGACAACCATAGAGTGGGGCATGGGATTCAACCATAGAGTGGGGCTTGGGACTCTTTAAGACCCATATGGCATGCACGTACGTATGTTAGGGCCATGCAAACCCCGACAAAGGTGGTGGAGAAACTCTCCCCATCAAAACGATGGAGAACACACCCACACTATAAAACGCTCAAACCACTCGACCCTCAGTGGCAAATGGAGCCCACCAGACGTAGCCCCACGCGTGTGTTAGATTGTGTGGAGTTAGGTGTACACAGAAGTGGGCGTACGTAGGCCCCAAACGTACCAGGGATTGAAAGGGATGGCAGGAGGGAGGAAATCTAATGGCTCGGGAGCAGTCATAATTTATTGTTAGCTTGTTGCTATGCTCGTGGATGATTTAATGGCCTTCCATGAATAAGGGCAACCATGACCCCATATTTCAGCAAGTGGTATCTTTCAATGGTCCCCAAAGCAATAAGTTTTTGGGGATGGCAAAGTAGGAGAGGATGAGAGAATCTTGCATGTAGATTGACAAATATTTGGACCGTATGGTTACTAATTTATTTCTCATGCTGCAAGATGTGTTTTGGAGAATATAAATTAATGAGCGAAATATAGGTTGTTTCTCAAAACGGAGCAAACTAAAGTCATGTGTGAAGCCATGGGTAGTGAATGAAATCACAAGGAAGAAGGGAAATATATAAGTAGGTCATGAACAAATTAAACATGCCTTCAAGGGAAATAATATGTGCATATATATATGTGTGAATTTTTTTATTAATGAATATGGTACTATTAATCTTGATGATAATTCGTTTTTCTTTTCTAAAGAAACTGATGCCATTATATAGGAAGGAGAGGTTACAACAGCAGGGGACCTTTTAAGCAATGAAGGGGAGAGAAGGAGAAAATTTGTGAGGGCATGGAGCCACCTATCAATCTTATGATTTGTGCCAATAACTTAACATGATTATAGACAAACATTTGAATTTTCTTTGGACCTAGCCACTAAGTATACATAGTGAACCTTAATTTTGTAGTATAAAAAGGATGACTCTTTCTATATTTAATCATTTTTATCATTATATCTGTTTAAAAATGAAACAAGCTGCAAATTTTCTTGTCATTAGAGTGGCAATATTTTCTTAAAATGCATTTTGAGATGATGTTGATATTAGGAATGTGAAATATCCAGGTCACCATCAAAGCATCTCTTTTATATATATATGTGTGTGTGTGTGTGTGTGTGTGTGTGTGTTTTCTCTCATAATTACACTAAAGTTATGAGTTGTATCGTTGTTTTATTTATAATTTTTTCTCGTTTCATATGTCAATATCATGGAAACATCACGGAATGAGAATAATCACCATCACAAGCATATAGTGGTGGAGTTTCCGTGCAGCTTTTAAGATCGAGCGGCTTTGAGAGTAAAACTCCTCAAAACCCTCTCTAGCAGCTGATAGCTCAAAAATTGGCACAATATGATGCATATAGCAATTAGTCCAGCAAGAAAAGACAAATATCTTCATTCCAAACTTCGAAATACTGCACCTACTGTATTAAATGCATTTATAGGCAGGATGGGCCAGAAAATATGTGAAATTGTCGAGGCACTAGGATCAAGTTGTTAGGAACGGTACCCTTGAAATCATATATATTTATTTTTTAATTTTTTAAATTAATAAAAAAATATTTTTCTGTAATTTTATCTTATTTATAAAAGATGAATGTTTATATGAAAATTTAAAATATATTATAAGGCTATAATTTTAGTATAATGTATACAAGAGGATTAAAATTACAGCTAATATATTTAATAGATTCGTGATTGATAGAAGTACGGATCTTCTATCGTTAATCACTAATATAGTCCATGAACATTATGAATGCGACAATCTTATCTGGATTGTTGTATAGAGATACTTAGTGAAGATATTATATATAATAAGATTATATAAGACTTGGACCGACATAATTTGAATATTTATTTAAGACCGTTATAAAGAATTCAATTTATGTCACAAGATGATCATATGTAAATCAATCTTAATCCTGATTTAATCATAGACTTCTTGATTGTGCTATTGGATCTTTTGATTTATTTGTTAAAGCTCATTTGATGTTGGGCCCAATACTTACATCTTGGAGATTTAATAACACATTGGGCTAAGAATATGATTTAAAGATATAGAATGCATGGCATTTGAAAAGAAGCTTAAAATTAGTTTCCTTAAGTGTTGATTATGTGGCTAAACAGTTATGCGCATAATTTATGATTCGATCATAAATTAACTATTTAACTAATGAATCAATGGTACTTAAGGAATAAGAAAAAATTAGAGAGGCAAAATGGTTATTTACCTAGCTCTAATTATGAACTAATTATAGAGGGTTGAATTACATGTAATGCAGTAGATGACTCAAGTTTTCGAGTAAAATTAATCTGTAATTTTTAAAAGTGCAGTCTCGAAATAACTTTGAGATTAATAAACTAAATAAATAATTAAAGAGTTTTAATTAAGTTTATTCAAGTTTATTAGAGCTTAAAATTATGGGTCCATGGTTTCCATACCGTCTTAAGTTAATCACATCGAATACTTTTGGTTTGAATAATTAATGTTATTAATTATTTATTTATTTTAAATAAAATATTATTAAAACTTTATAAAGAGTTTATTATGAAGATAAATAATCGATTTGATTGATTATTTTTCTCACATTTATTTTGGTACAATAAATTAGTTATTAGACAAAATAAAAGGTGTTTAGACACATTATTCATATAATAATTGATATGAATAGTTGCACATAAGTGTTATTATGGAACAAGAGAATTTTGCTTTTGTAAGGAGCGCATATTATTAGTTGATGGAGAGAGAGAATTTTTTTTAATATTTTGATAATATGATTATTGAGAATATTAAAAATAAAATAATAAATTTAATTATTAGATATTTAAAATTAATAATATCTAAAATTATTAAATAAGATTTGATAATTTAGATATTATTATTTAATTTAGATATTATTTGTAAATTAGTTGTAAATAAAAAAATAACTTTTTCATGAAGGAGTTGATGTAAGAATTGTTCCCAGATGATCAAATAGATTGTAACTTATCTAGATTAATATATAAACATTATCTAAATTAAAGTTACAGCAGATAAATATTATCTAAATTAAATATTGCAACAGATAAGTGTTCTAAATTAAATATTGTAATAGATAAACGTTATCTAAATTAAATTAATTTAAAAATAAATTTTTCTGATTCACCTAGAGCCTATAAATATGGCATAAGGACTTTCATATAGTAAGAAAAATAAAATAAAAGTTTCTCTTCTCTTTTTCTTTCTTATTTTATGCAAGAGTGAATCCACTCTCGTAATTCGATACCGATGAGGCTTTTGCAGGTATTCTACGAAGTACCTTGGTAGTATCTTGGCCTACCTTGGTAGTACCTTGGCCCGTAACTGTAAACCCGTAAACTCTACTATGGAATTTTTCATCCATAGCTTCAAATCTGATAGGTTCCTTCGAGACCTCAACATATCGGTATTTTATGTTTAAAAAAATATATGATAATTTGATAATTTTTTCTTTTCATATGACAATATTAATTTTATGCATGTTAAACGATCTGCATGCTTCCTCTATATATATATAATTTTATTTTATTTTATTTATTTGAAAACCAACAACAAGTAACTTATGTCATAGTTTAGCATGATTCACAATGAACCTTTATCATTTTTTTCCTGGGACCAGTTAAGAATGCTGATTGCACATTATAATTACCAATACTGTTTGTATTGCACCCAAAAAAAAAAAATCATACACATGAACTTTTCTTTCCTTCAATATGGCTGCTAAAATTGAATTTTTAACTTTGATGACCAATTGATAATTTTGAAATGAATAATATAATAATAATAACCACCTTAACTCTTAGCTATCAA
>UESW01001471.1:62496-162823 GCA_900491605.1 Calamus simplicifolius
ATGATTGCGAGCAATATAATCTATCTTCAGAGGCAGGCATTTAATCGAATAACATCCGTACATTTGGAAGCTCGTTTATCGAAATTAATTTTGATGAAAGTATCTGAGATAGACTGGTTGAATCAACTTTTATGATCCGTGGATTGAATATCGATGCTGACGATGGATGAATTCGGTCTTTTGACCTTTCAGTGCCACTAGCTGAGCTGTTTACTGCGTTGATTGGTATATCCTATTGTCATCCGCAGGCTTATTATCGAAAGAGCTTCTATTATTATTGTTCGCTGACTCCAACAGAATTCGGACGATCCTTTCCCTACTAACCCCTTGATCTACTACATTTGGGTCATGCTTCATCATAAACCTAGATTCGGCACATTTATTGAGAAGCTAACTCAGCGACTGACTGGGTAGCTATCCGAGTGGCCCACTGCTTCAGACCTTGGAGCTGAAAGCAGGATGATTCATGCCATTCTTACTCAAATTTTGTATTATGATATATCGGGCTTAACTTATCTTAAAATGATGTGATCATTCGTCTATAATAATAAAAAATAATAATATTCATAAACTTAATATGTTAATTCTAGCAGTATCTCTCTTTCTTGATTGCCCACAAGCCCTGTGAAAGCCATGCTAGTAATTAATAGATTGGTTGCATGCTGAAGGAAATCAAGGTAGGTGGATTACCTGAGTGCGAAAGTTCATGAAACCGTGGGCTCTGCTTTCATGGTCATGCTTTTGATACTCCCACATTATTATTCGTAAAGAACTTTGAACATCAGTGTTTTCTTCTTAATTACTAGAGTTTTCTTCTTGTTTCACATTCATTCTATCTTGCTCCTTATTGATAACAGATGTTGAAGATTTTAGAGGAAGTTTTCTTCTTTCTTCTTTGTACTCTCTTACAAACATACTCTATCCTCGGAACGGTATTGAAAGCTAGTATTGTAGTGGGAGTTGGTTTTCCAAATCATCTTAAGCACTATAGCTTATGAGGATGCTGATCCGATCATAATTAAATCTAAAAGTACATTTATATCCTTTTTATCATGTTATATTTATTTTAATAAATTTAATTTTGATTTAACTAGTTTTTAAATAACTTTGAAAGATTTTTTAAGTTTATATGAAAAAAATTGTGCCAACTTTTAGACCAGTTTCTCTTTTTTAAGGAATAAATAGGTATACCACTCAGGTGGTAGCCCGAATGGCTGGGGCCTTACCTCACGACTGAATTGACGCGGGTTCGAGTAATGATGTCGTGGCTGACTCGATTAAATACAGGAATTTATCCTGGGGCACACCTCATCCGGTGTGGATGAGGGGCTAGGGTCTCTTCTTGTTTTTCCATCTGGCCACTCGGCCTTTGGGTTAGGGCTAGGTTGACCTACTCATCCTCGGACGAGGAAAAGCTGTGAAAAATCCAAGCGCCATCGGATGAGAAGGAGGTCTTCAGAAAGGTGCTACCGGGAGCAATCCCTCCCTTTTCTTTTTTTTTTTAACCAAAAAAAATAAAAAAAATAAAAAGGTATTGTGAACCATAGGACGTACTTCTTTTAATTGTTGTTTGTTGTTTGGCCTTCCTTTTAGTTTTCCTATATATTTTAGTGGAGAAAAGGAGGAGGGTATCTTAGAAAGAAGGAAAGTGAGAGATTAACATCACTGTAGTTTATTTGACTTTTTTTTTTTTTTGTTGGTGGTTGAGTGCATGATATGGAAAAAAAAAAAAAATGCTGAAGTTGGTATGGAGCATCAAAATAAAAATTTCTGAACTTATTATCCAAATAATTGACTACAATGATAGTCATTCAATTAGGTGTACCATCACCTTTAGTAGACATGCTTAAAACTTAATGTAGTATAGAGTGGTCAATAACCAATATCAAGCAATAAACTAAATTCAACTTGTTGAATTTTAAAGCTATGATCACATGATACGAAAAAATTAAAAAAGAAAGGAAGAAAAAAAGTAGAGTTCATTACTTAACTTATTTTTCAAACTCTTTAATTGAAGGAAAGACTTAAAATGGTTGCTTTGCTTTTTGTTTAAAAATGTCATTGTGTGCATAAAACCTTTATCCTTTAGAGCTTTGAAGAGGTATACAAGGTATCAACAGCTTCACAAATTATAACCACCTCATAATCTGCTTAAGATAAACATGAATCACTTCCTTTATAACTTTGATAAATGTTATAATTTCTGAAGAATTCCATTGCATTGCTGCTGAGTTAAGGATTTGATTTATAGATTTGGCCTTACCTAAAAAATTATTGTGAAGCTTCACTCCTAACCAAATATTTTATGAAATATCTATTCTCATGCTGTAACGATCCGAGCTGGTAGTACGGACCCATTTTGTTATAAGAAAGCAAGAAGAATAAAGTCTACACCAATTTGGATCATCACAGTCCAAAACGGATCCCTTTGATACTTTGTTCCTATTATTTTTACTATTATAAACCATTCATCCTTTTTTAAAACTCCCGATGTGAAATTTTAACAGGCATCACAATCTATGCCCTTAAGAGAAGGATGTCCTCGTTGAGGCAACCACCAGACAAGATTTTAGAGGTAACCCCCACAGGTTCAAAAGATGACTCACATCCATTCTATGAATATAGTACTTTGCCATGCGTGGCACTTAGCTCTTGCACTTTCGATGCATGGCTCTAATATCATATTGTAACGATCTGGGCTCACAATATAGATCTATTTCATTACAAGAAAGTAAGAATGATAAGGCCACACTAACTTGGACCACCAGTCCAAAACAAATTCCTTTGATACTTTGTTCTTATTACTTTTACTATTATAAACCACTCATCCTCTTTTAAAACTCTCAATTCGGGACTTTTTAACTGGGCATCACACATGCCAGTCAAATTATCACTGGAATCTATGGCATACCCTCCCTACATTTTATTTAGTTCAAGGTAATTCTTTCTAAAGGGAAGTTCAAGATCATCTCATATATATATATATATATATATATATTGGCACGCTAGTTATCTATAGTTTTTTCCCATAGTATATAGTATGCCACGTGTGACATCATATATATCATGAGAGAAGGATTGTTGTGAAGCAATTAAAAAATAGAAATAGCTCTCCTGATGACACCAACTTGAGATCCTAAGCTCAAAAGGTTTTGATCCAGAACCACCAACTGAGAAAGAAGGGGAACGCAAAGGATGAGAAATTTGAGGTATTTAATAAGTAATTTTTAATCCATATTAATTAATTTCATAACTCTCATTTTTAAATATTTATTGATTCAATGTATATATTTATATTTTTAGTATACATAATTATTCATTCATTATACATGACTATTCATCTATTGTATGCATTTATAGGATTGAAAGTTTTCTTTTAAAAAAAAATGAAGAAGCCCTAGAAATTTAAGGCAGCATGTGAGCATGTTGGCCTGGCATGGACACCAAAGGGACTGGTCTGACTTCAATCTCTTTTTTAATTCCTTTTCTCCAGGTTTAGAGAATCATTGCTGGTGGAAAGGATGGGATAACGTATCGAGGAATAGCTTATAATTGTTCTCATAATAATAAAATTTTATAATAGAAATGGGGTTTGGTGGAGTCTTTAAATTCAAATCTTAATAAAATTATTCCTCAACAATTGAGGTCAAACCGCGTTAGCTAACACATAACTAAGATGGAATCTTGGTGTAGCTGTAGACCCTAATGCTTGGAATTGGTAAAAATTTTGGCAAAATTTATTTGAAAGTCAACTTGTGTAGAGCTATTTGCAATAGGATAAGGCCATAGCCACACTTCTAATGATATTAAACATTATATTTGATGTGCCCGGAGATGATTTACGCGTAATCTCTTTTGTTATTGATCCACATTTGATTTTGACCACCAAATAGTTATATAATTTTCTAACTAATGGAATATAAGCAAAGATTTAATTGCAATAACTTGATTATATTAGACAATAGATTTTATAAAACTAATATTTATATAAAAAATATCAAAACTTGAGAGCATTATCAATGATCATGAAGACTTTAAAATTTGAATATAAGCATTATCAATCATTATAATCCCATAATGCATTTATCAAAATATGAAACCAAAGCTTCTCATTGATAGAAAGTGAGGTTATGACTTTAAAAGAAACGATTAATAAATTGTTAGTTATTATTTCAATTTTTTTTCTTTTTTGAAAAATGTTAGGCAAGATCTAACAACAAATGAAATTTTATTTAAAAAATTATCTAAATTCATTATTCTTAATGGAGCACATATATGTGCTACAGAAAGCTTACAACAACAAAGTTTTGATCCCAAACTAATTAAAGTTAGCTATGTGAATCTTTTCTCTCCATTCAGTTATGTTCTGAGTCATATTTTTTTATAAAATATAAAAATTATAAGCCTTTCTTTATTATTTCCTACACATATTTTTCAATCTATCTCTATTTTTTCATTATATGTATTAAGTTATTCTTCCGTACAGATATGTCTTTAGGTTTACGGTGCATATATTTATATCATTTAAGTCTCATTTCCTTAATTTATCCTCAATTAGAGCTATCTTTATCTTTTTTATGAATAATTTTATTTTTATTCTATATTTTCTTATATTACTATACATTCATATTAACATTCTTATTTTCAGCATATTTATCTTATATATATATATATATATGTGTGTGTGTATAAGTAAGTATGTATGTATTTTTTTAAGTACCCAATATTCCGTGCTATAAAGTATAGATAGTATTATGATTATTCTATATAATTTTTTCTTTAATTTAATAGGTACTCTACGATCATCCAATATTTCAATTATACTTCTTCATTTTATCCAAACCAAGTTAGTATCAAATATAACCCTACTGATGTGTGTCGTAGTGCAATGATTAAAACACGTTAATTTCACTATTAGAATAGCGAGAGTAATGGATCGATTCCACATGGACTTTAGCGATTATCTTGAAATAAATTTATAAATTTAACTAAATAGATAATTAGTAGTGCAAAATAATAAGATATGGTCTATCTTATAAGAGCACGGCTCGTACCCGTAGATCACGGCCCGTCCCTTTTAAGAATAATCAGTCTAAATTATTTTCACTTAAATATAATTTAATAACAATTAAACATGAATAAAACTTTATTTCATATAAATTAAAAGTCATGACATTAAAAAGGCAATAAGAAAGCAATAAATTAACCAAACCAAAGCTGCAAAGAACCTCTTGGGAACCCCTCCACGAACTCGGAGGGAACAGAGCACACTCAACCAGAGCCTCCACGGAAACATTCCGAAAATGGATTGGACCGCTGCTATTTGTAGAGCCCAGACCCTTTGCCAAAACAGAGGACTAGAAAATCTTAAATCAATAAAATTCAAATTCCTTCAAAGAATTTAATTCTCCAATTTGATAACTTCCAATCTAATCTATTCCTTAATTGGTGGAGGAAAATTAGAATTTGAATGGAGAAGAATCGGAGAAAACAGAAATGAGAAACGATGAAGTCGGCACTGGGTTTGCCGACTTTGCTTTAAAATCCAGATAAATCAATAAAATCAATTCCGAGCTCATCTTAAATCCGATTTGAGTGCCGTTTGCGTCATTAAATCCCTAAAATCGAGCTCTTTAAATTGATAAGGTTTTATCTAAAATATTATATAAAATATTAAAATATTAAATAATAATAGGTACGTTAAATTATTAATTAATAGGTTTAATGATAATTATTTATGCGTTTATCACTCCCCCCAACTTGAATCTTACTCGTCCTCGAGCAAATAAGAAATTTAGAAATATGTACCAAGCTAGTCCAAGAATTGATAGTTATCTTATAGTTCTTTTTTTTTTTTAGATCATAAGGGAGGTACTTCATTGGATTATTAAGTTTTTTAGTGATAAAGTGTAGTCCATAAGAATTTATAGAAGTCTTCCTTCACCAACTTTCCACTTCTCTGATTAAGTCTTCTAACTTAATTTGGGTTGGGTGTAATGTCTTTTGTACTTTGGTTCTTTATTGTAAAGTCAGTGCAATGTCCTAACCCCTTGCTTTCTAATTAACCCTTGTAGCGAGCTTTAGGCCAATGGCTCCCAAACCAATTGGTTTTAGGGCATTAGGTGTAAAACACCCCTCGGACTTACTTACTCGAGTTAAAAAGGCTTTAGGTAGGACTGACTCTATTTAGGTTCTTTTACATTCCCACCTTTTTACGCGAACAACATCACTTTCTTAGGTGACGGGGCCCGGTTACTCAGTGAAAAATGCTAAGAACCTAATCTATTAACTTTAAGAGAGATTTTTTTTTTTTTTTTTGAATAACATTTTCACCCATACCCTTATTAAGTAGATTGTACTATTAAGATCAGTGGTCAGGAGGGTCTGAAATTATTCTAAAAATTTTTCTGGGCTAAACCCTACCTTTTATTAGGTTTTCTTAATAATTTATTCCTCAGTATCTCAAAAATAATCTAACCATTAATTCATTACTGCTTGATTAACTTCAAATCGAGACAGAATTTGGTACACACATCTGATTATAGTTTTACTCGAGGATTTATTATTCTTTTTCCTCCCCCCAACTTAATTTCCATTGTCCCTAATGGAAGAAAAATTAATTTCAAGGAAAGATACTACCTGGTAGAGTATTTGAAGGTTGGAAGTTTCATTGTTGCCATCTTCTTTCAATCTGCTTCTGTTGCTCTTCTCTGGTCATACTAAAAGAACACACTAAAAGAACAGAAAGTTAAAAATAACTAATAAACTGGGTTGCCTCCCAAGAGCGCTAAGTTTAAAGTCTTCAGCCAGACTGTGCTACTTATTATGATAATGTTGGGTTCACAAGATCAATTGATTCAACAATTTCTCCATCATTAATTTCTTCTATATATGGTTTCAAACGTTGGCCATTTACTTTGAATGTATTTCCTTGCTTGGGGTCTTTAAGCTCTACAGCTCCATGGGAAATACTTGAGTTACTATAAAAGGTCCATTCCATCGTGAACGAAGTTTTCCAGGGAAAAGGTGTAATCTTGAATTGTAAAGCCATACTTTTTGATTTGGTTCAAAAATTTTTCTACTAATAAATTTGTCATGATATGCTTTGGTTCGTTCTTTATAAATTTTTGAGCTCTCATATGCCTCATTTCGTAGCTCTTCTAACTCATTCAATTGGAGTTTTCTATTGACACCTGCATTTTTCATATCATAATTAAATTGCTTGATAGCCCAAAATGCACGGTGTTCTAATTCTACAGGTAAATGACAGGCTTTTCCAAATACGAGCCTGTAAGGAGACATTCCTATGGGAGTTTTAAATGCAGTACGATAAGCCCATAATGCATCATCCAAACGTTCTGACCAATCTTTCCTATCAGGTCTCACCGTTTTCTCAAGGATATTTTAATTTCTCTATTTGATATTTCAACTTGGCCACTAGTTTGGGGATGATAAGGTGTAGCTACCTTATGAGTAATTCCATATTTGTTCATTAATCCTTCAAAGTGTCTATTCGTGAAATGTGTACCCCCATCACTAATTATAGCCCTTGGGCATCCAAAACGACTAAGGATATTATGCTGAATAAACTTGATTACAACTTTATGGTCATTGGTTCGAGTTGCCATGGCTTCAATCCATTTTGACACATAATCAACTGCCACTAGAATGTATTCAAATCCAAAAGAGGAAGGAAATGGGCCCATAAAATCAATACCCCATACATCAAAAATTTCTACAACCAAGATAGGGTTTAGGGGCATCATGTCTTTTCGAGATATATTTCCTGTTTGTTGACATTGGAGACAATTACGGCTAAATTCATGTGCATCTTTAAAAAGAGTTGGCCAATAAAACCCACTTTGCAGTACCTTTGCTGCAGTTTTCTTTCCACTAAAATGTCCTCCACAGGCAAGAGAATGACAGAAGTTAAGTATACTTTTGAATTCACTTTCGGGAACACATCGCCTAATCACCTGATCTGAACAGTACTTAAATAATTCAGGGTCTTCCCAAAAGTAATATTTGATTTGTGAGAAAAATCTATCTTTTTCTTGTTTTGTCCAGTGGGAAGGTACTTTTCCTGTTGCCAAATAATTCACAATGTGGGCAAACCAGGGAAGACTGCTATGGAAATTGAGAATAATTGCTCATCAGGGAACTTATCTCTGATTATTTCTTTATTGTATTCCACTGAGATCCTAGAGATATGATCTGCTACCATATTTTCAGAACCCTTCTTATCTAAGATTTCTAGATCAAATTCTTGTAGTAGAGGATCCATCTAATCAGTCTGGGTTTTGTATCCTTTTTTGATATAAGATGCCTCAACGCTGCATGATCTGAATAAACTAAAACTTTAGACCCTAACAGATATGATCTAAACTTTTCTAGGGCAAACACAACTGCTAGTAATTCTTTTTCAGTGGTAGTATAGTTCATTTGTGCATCTGAAAGAGTTTTGCTAGCATAATAAATTACATGGGGTTCTCGATTGAGTTTCTGTCCTAGAACTGCCCCTACAGCATAATCAGAAGCATCACACATGATTTCAAAGGTATGGTCCAATCTGGGGGCTTGATAATGGTGCAGTGGTCAAAGCAGTTCGAAGGATGTTATAGGCTGTTAGACAATCTTTATCAAAATTAAAAGAACTATCCTTGGTCAACAAATTACACAATGGTCGAGAAATTTTACTGAAATCTTTGATGAAACGTCTATAAAAACCAGCATGACCAAGGAAAGATCGTACTTGTTTAACTGAGGTTGGGGGTGGTAGATTTGAGATCAATTCAACCTTGGCTTTATCAACCTCAATACCTCGCTCTGAAACAATGTGTCCAAGCACAATTCCCTCACGAACCATAAAATGGCTCTTCTCCCAACTTAGGACTAAATTCATTTCCATACATCGTTTCAGTACCTTAGTCAAGTTCTCGAGGCAGCTATCAAATGATGCACCAAAGACTGAAAAATCATCCATAAATACTTCCAAAAATTGACCAATCATATCAGAAAATATGGCCATCATACATCGTTGAAACGTGGCTGGTGCATTACAAAGACCAAACGGCATACGTCTAAAGGCAAATGTTCCAAAGGGACAAGTGAAGGTGGTCTTTTCTTGATCTGCAGGAAATACTGGGACTTGATTGTATCCTGAATATCCATCTAAGAAACAAAAGAAACTTTGTCCCGCTAGCCGTTCTAGAATTTGATCGATAAAAGGCAAAGGAAAGTGGTCTTTCCTAGTCACGGCATTCAACTTTCGATAATCTATACACACTCTCCAACTAGTTGATGTGCGAGTAGGAATTGATTCGCCCTTTTCATTTTTAATCACGGTAATACCCGATTTTTTAGGTACTACTTGGATTGGACTGACCCATTGGCTATCTGAAATTGGATAAATATACCAGCATCAAGCCATTTTACTACTTCTTTCTTAACAACATCCCTCATGTTTGGATTTAGCCTTCGTTGCATGTCTCTATGTGGTTTGGCTTCAATTTCACTATGAATATGGTGCATGCAAACGGAAGGGTCAATTCCCTTAATATCAGCTATTGTCCATCCAATTGCCTCTTTATGTTCTTTAAGTACATCTACCAATTTATCTTCTTGCTCAGAGGTTAGGGTAGATGCAATGATTACTGGAAGGGTATCATTGGGTCCAAGGAATGAATATTTTAAGTCATCTGGAAGAGGTTTCAATTCTAGTTGGGGTGGTTCTTCCAAGGATGGTATTAAAGGACTTGGTTTAGTTGGAAGTGGTTCATATTTTATAGTCCAAGGAGGGATGGTGTCGAACTTAGGTGGTTCTAATAACATGTTTATCTCTTTGGTATACTCATCAATATCAAAGTCATCTATTCCAAAATGTGTAAGACATGTTGTAAAGGATCCGAATCAATCAAACTTTGGAATTTCTTATCTACTACTTCCTCTATCATGTTTACTTCATTTAAATCATACACAGGTGGTCCTTGGGAAGCATTAAAAATATTTAATCTCATCTTCTTGTTTCCAAAAGATACATCCATCACACCTGTTCTACAATTTATGCATGCATTAGCAGTAGCTAGAAAAGGTCTTCCAAGGATGATGGGAATTTGGTTAGGATTACCGCTAGATTCCATATCTAACACAAGGAAGTCGACAGGAAAATAGAATTCATCCACCTTTACTAATACATCTTCCAATATTCCACGAGGTTCTTTGACTGATCTATCTGCCAATTGTAGTGTTACTGTCGTGGGTTTCAACTCTCCAAATCCAAATAACTCATACACTGAACTTGGGAGAAGGTTTACACTCGCACCCAAATCTAATAATGCTTTCTTGATTGTGAAGTTTCCTATGACACATGATATAATCGGGGTACCAGGATCTTTTAGTTTGGGTGGGGTTATTTGCTGAACAACTGAGCTGACTTGCTCAGTCAAATGTATCTTTTTTGGTATTTGTGTCTTGGCTTTCCGTTTTTGTGTGCATAGATCCTTCAAAAATTTGGCATAAGCTGGAACTTGCTTGATAGCATCGAGAAGAGGTAAGTTTATTTGGACTTGCTTAAATAACTCAAGCATCTCATTCATTTTTATATTCTTCTTATCTGAAGGCAAAGGAGATTCTAAAGCACTAGGGAATGGGGCTTTAGGTATGATTGCTTGATCATTGAATTCCTTTTCTTTTTCATTTCTTCTCTCTTCTGGTTTAGCCACTTCTAATTTCTGGGTTGGTTCAGGTGGGTTCAATGTTTTTCCACTTCTGAGAGTCATGACTGATTTAGCATGTTCTGGGAATTTGTCAGGACTATTGGAACCTTCAGCCATGAATTGTCCTTTCGGGTTATCGATAGGCTGACTAGGTAACTTACCCTCCTCCCTTCTACTGAATGCTGTGGCTAATTGACCTATCTGAGTTTCTAGTTTTGCAATAGATTGTGTGTGAGTGAAGGATTTGAGTATTCATTTCTAGCCCTTTCAATGCTTGTAACACTTTGTCTTCAAAAGTAGGCTGATTATTCGGTGGAGGTTGTGGGATGTTTGGATATTGTGAATATGGCATGTTTCTAAAATTGGTTTCTTGATAATTAGGTCTGATCGATGAATTGGTTACAGGTTGAGGTTTCCAAGAAAAATTTGGATGATTTCGCCAGCCAGGATTGTAAGTATTTGAAAATGGATCATTTCCTGTTCTAGGAGCTAATCGGGTTTGGGCTTGGTGGGCTTGCTCTTGAACAAGTTCAGGAAATTGGTATGCAGCTGGACATTCACCTATAGAATGGGTTGGACTCGAACAAATTATGCAGACCTCATGTAATTGAGTAGATGGGGAAGAGATGTTTCCAACTTGTAGAATCCGGTCAAGTTTATGGGATAATTCATCTACCTTAGTATAGATATCTGTAGAATGACCTATTTCATATATTCCACCTCTTTTAGGTTCTACGGGAGGGTCTCGACGAGCAACTGACATATGATGTAATGAATTCTCACTCAATGTCTCAAAGAGTTGCCAAGCTTCATGTTCATTTTTTAACATAAATGTCCCACCACATGAAGCATCAACCATTTGCCTATGCTTTTCTGATAATCCATCATAAAAGCACTGAACCAGTTGCCATTTGGGTATAGCATGATGTGGACATTTTCTAATCAGTTCTTTGAATCTCTCCCATGTCTCATGGAACATTTCTCCATCTGTCTGGGAAAAACTTGTTATGCTTTTCTAATTTGATTCGTTTTTCCTATAGGAAAATATTTCTTAAGAAATTCTCTCTGAAGATGATCCCAAGTTGAAATTATAACAGTGTCTAATGAATTTAACCAATACTTGGCTTTATCTTTTAGGGAAAAAGGGAATAACTTAAGCCTAAGTGCATCATCGGAGAAATTTTGAATCTTGACAGTTGAGCAAATTTCTAAGAATTCATCTAAGTGTTTGTAGGGATCCTCATTTGTAAGTCCATAGAAAGATGGTAACATTTGGATTACACTTGACTTAATTTCATATTGGGCAGCCTCTACTGGAGGCACTTGAATGCAGGGAGAGTAGGTATACCTTGAAGGAGTGAAATACTCTTTTAACTGTCTGGTTGATTATTTTCGTTATTAGAATCCATAATTCTGAGTCTGTTTGCTCTAATAGTTCTTTCTATCTCAGGATCTAAGGGTATAAGGTTGGGTTGCAACGATCGACGACCAAGCATACACCCTACCAATGACTCTAAAGCAAAAGTAATTCAGTTTATTATTATTATTTTTTTAATAGAAGAAAAAGAGGAAAATTCTAAAGAAAATACCCTAAAAATTCCAAGAACTACGAGGAATGAATAATTTAATTAGGGTTTAATAATTCTTAGCAATCAAGTTAGCAAAGATTAGACTCTCTATTCTAGGTTTACCCTAGATCTGACAGCTCCTAACTTCCAAGACCGCCTTGTCCTATTAAGCTCGAAGTCCTTAGGGGCTGATGTCTAATTAATTTTAGAGTTAAAGGTTTGGGTTAATGTAGAATGATGGATGTGGTTTGTGGGCTAAGGAAGGATGATGAAATCCCCACCTTATCTTGATTAAGGGTTTGTGCCCTTAAAGTTAATTATGAAAATGCTATGCAACAAACAGATGTCCAACTCTTGAAATTATCAAACAAAATTAATCTAATTATTTATTTTTTTTTTTTAGATTTTTGTGATTAGGTTTCTAATTTTCTAATAAATTATGAGATGTCAATGGAAGAATTTTGAGTTTTGCAAAAATAAATCCACCTAAGTCAATCTAAGCATAGAAATAAGATAATTATTTTATTATATATTTATTTTTATTTTTATAATTTTTTTTTTGTTTTCTTAAATTAATTATATTTTATGGAAGGTGTCTTAGGGTTTTCTTTCAGGTTTTTTTTATGTTAAAAAAAAATGCAATTCTAACAATTAAGGAAATAAAATAAAGACACAATAACTATTCAAAATTTAAGAGAAAATTAATCTAATTTTTTTATTTTTATATTTTTTAATTTTTATAATTTTTTTTCAAAATAACACACTTAAGTCCCGGCAACGGTGCCAAAAATCTGATGCGTGTCGTAGCGCAACGATTAAAACACCTTAATTTCACTATTAGAATAGCGAGAGTAAGGGATCGATTCCACAGGGACTTTAGCGATTATCTTGAAATAAATTTATAATTTTAAATAAATAGATAATTATTAGTGCAAAATAATCAAGATATGGTCTATCTTATAGAGCATGGCCCGTACCCATAGATCACGGCCCGTCCTTTTAAGATAGATCAGTCTAAAATTATTTTTACTTAAATATAATTTAATAACAATTAAACATGAATAGAAACTTTATTTCATATAAATTAAAAAGTTATGATATTAAGAAGGCAATAAGAAAGCAATAAATTCTCTCTACACCAAACCAAAGATGGGATGGAGTCTTTATTCCTCCTCTACATGCGCCTCCCGAATCACGAACGTCTCTTCTGGGAAGAGAGCCACAAACCACCGATGGCTTAGAACATGGGAACACCTGATCTCCACGAACCACGGACAGAATAAAGCTCTTCAATCCACGGACTCTCCCAATCGCCTAGAATAGAGCACCTCCTCATGGCTAGAAGAAGAGGAAATCATGGCCTGGGTACAGAGAACAGAGCCTCCACGAACACAGATGGCCTTGGAATAGAGGAAGAACACGGACGCCTTCTGAGGATTCTTCCAACCTCCTGCAGACTCCCAATGGCCCCCTCGGATCTCTCGGATGCAGCGCGATGGACGGACTTCCCTCCTTCCTCTGCTGCTATTTGTAGAAGCCCAGACGCGGTGAAGACGCGGCGTTGCCAAAACAGAGGACGCGAGCGGCACGGAGAAAATCCGAATAAATCGTGAATAAAATCTAAATTCCTTCAAGATGAATTAAATTCGTCCAATTTAATAACTCCTATCCAATTTATTCCTAATTGGTGGAGAAAAAGATTTGAATTTGAATCGGAGAAGAATCAGCTGAGAGAAAACAGAAATCTGAGAAGACAATGAAGTCGGCACTGGGTTTGCCGACTTCGCTTTGAAATGCGTGCTGAAATGGATAAATCAATGAAAAATTAATTCCGGGCTCATCTTAAATCCGATTTGAGTGCCGTTTGCGTCATTAAATTCCTAAAATCGATCTCTTCAAATTGATAAGGTTTTACCTAAAATATTATATAAATTATTAAATTATTAAATAATAATAGGTACGTTAAATTATTAATTAATAGGTTTAATGATAATTATTTATGCATTTATCACTCCCCCCAACTTGAATCTTACTCGTCCTCGAGCAAATAAGAAATTTAGAAATATGTACCAAGCTAGTCCAAGAATTGATAGTTATCTTACAATTTTTTTTTTTAAATTTCTGGTTAGATCATAAGGGAGGTACTTCATTGGATTATTAAGTTTACCCAATTAGTAATAAGGTGTAGTCCATAAGAATTTATAGAAGTCTTCCTTCACCAACTTTCCACTTCTCTAATTAAGTCTTCTAACTTAATTTGGGTTGGGTGTAATATCTTTTGTACTTTGGTTCCCTTGTAAAGTCAGTGCAATGTCCTATCCCCTTGCTTTCTAATTAACCCTTGTAGCGAGCTTTAGGCCAATGGCTCCCAAACCAATTGGTTTTAGGGCATTAGGTGTAAAACACCCCTCGGACTTACTGACTCGAGTCAAAAAGGCTTTAGGTAGGACTGACTCTACTTAGGTTCTTTTACATTCTCACCTTTTTACGCGAACAACATCACTTTCTTAGGTGACTGGGGCCCGGTTACTCAGTGAAAAATGCTAAGAACCTAATCTATTAACTTTAAGAGAGATTTTTTTTCTCTTTTTTTTTTTTTGAATGACATTTTCACCCATACCCTTATTAAGTAGATTGTACTATTAAGATCAATGGTCAGGAGGGTCTGAAATTATTCTAAAATTTTTCTGGGCTAAACCCTACATTTTATTAGGTTTTCTTAATAATTTATTCCTCAGTATCTCAAAATAATCTAACCATTAATCATTATAGACTGCTTGATTAACTTCAAATCGAGACAGAATTTGGTACACACATCTGATTATAGTTTTACTCGAGGATTTACTTATTCTTTTTCCTCCCCCCCCAACTTAATTTCCATTGTCCCTAATGGAAGAAAATTAATTTCAAGGAAAGATACTACCTGGTAGAGTATTTGAAGGTTGAAAGTTTCATTGTTGCCATCTTCTTTCAATCTGCTTCTGTTGCTCTTCTCTGGTCATACTAAAAGAACATACTAAAAGAACATAAAGTTAAAAATAACTAATAAACTGGGTTGCCTCCCAAGAGCGCTAAGTTTAAAGTCTTCAGCCAGACTGTGCTACTTATTATGATAATGTTGGGTTCACAAGATCAATTGATTCAACAATTTTTCCATCATTAATTTCTTCTATATATGGTTTCAAAAGTTGGCCATTTACTTTGAATATTTCCTTGCTTGGGGTCTTTAAGCTCTACAGCTCCATGGGGAAATACTTGAGTTACTATAAAAGGTCCATTCCATCGTGAAAAGATGTAATCTTGAATTGTAAAGCCATACTTTTTGATTTGGTTCAAAAATTTTTCTACTAATAAATTTGTCATGATATGCCTTGGTTCGTTCTTTATAAATTTTTGAGCTTTCATATGCCTCATTTCGTAGCTCTTCTAACTCATTCAATTGGAGTTTCCTATTGACACCTGCATTTTTCATATCATAATTAAATTGCTTGATGGCCCAAAATGCACGATGTTCTAATTCTACAGTAAATGACAGGCTTTTCAAATACGAGCCTGTAAGGAGACATTCCTATGGGAGTTTTAAATGCAGTACGATAAGCCCATAATGCATCATCCAAACGTTCTGACCAATCTTTCCTATCAGGTCTCACCGTTTTCTCAAGGATATTTTTAATTTCTCTATTTGATATTTCAACTTGGCCACTAGTTTGGGGATGATAAGGTGTAGCTACCTTATGAGTAATTCCATATTTGTTCATTAATCCTTCAAGTGTCTATTCATGAAATGTGTACCCCCATCACTAATTATAGCCCTTGGGCATCCAAAACGACTAAGGATATTATGCTGAATAAACTTGATTACAACTTTATGGTCATTGGTTCAAGTTGCCTTGGCTTCAATCCATTTTGACACATAATCAACTGCCACTAGAATGTATTCAAATCCAAAAGAGGAAGGAAATGGGCCCATAAAATCAATACCCCTACATCAAAAATTTCTACAACCAATATAGGGTTTAGGGGCATCATGTCTTTTCGAGATATGTTTCATATTTGTTGACATTGAAGACAATTACGGCTAAATTCATGTGCATCTTTAAAAAGAGTTGGCCAATAAAATCCACTTTGTAATACCTTTGCTGCAGTTTTCTTTCCACTAAAATGTCCTCATAGGCAAGAGAATGACAGAAGTTAAGTATACTTTGAATTCACTCTCTGGGACATATTGCCTAATCACCTGATCCGAATAATACTTAAATAATTCAGGGTCTTCCCAAAAGTAATATTTGATTTGTGAGAAAAATCTATCTTTTTCTTGTTTTATCCAGTGGAAAGGTACTTTTTCTGTTGCCAAATAATTCATAATATGGGCAAACAGGGAAGACTGCTATGGGAAATTGAAACAATTGCTCATCAAGGAACTTATCTCTGATTATTTCTTTATTGTATTCTACCGAGATCCTAGAGATATGATCTGCTACCATATTTTCAGAACCCTTCTTATCTAAGATTTCTAGATCAAATTTTTGTAGTAGGAGGATCCATATAATCAGTCTGGGTTTTGTATCCTTTTTTGATATAAGATGCCTCAACGCTGCATGATCTGAATAAACTAAAACCTTAGATCCTAACATATATAATCTAAACTTTTCTAGGGCAAACATAATTGCTAGTAATTCTTTTTCAGTGGTAGTATAGTTCATTTGTGCATATGAAAGAGTTTTGCTAGCATAATAATTACATGGGATTCTCGATTGAGTTTCTGTCCTAGAACTGCCCCTACAGCATAATCAGAAGCATCACACATGATTTCGAAAGGTATGGTCCAATCTGGGGGCTTGATAATTGGTGCAGTGGTCAATGCCGTTCGAACAATGTTATAGGCTGTTAGACAATCTTTATCAAAATTAAAAGAACTATCCTTGGTCAACAAATTACACAATGGTCGAGAAATTTTACTAAAATCTTTGATGAAGCATCTATAAAAACCATCATGACCACGGAAAGATCGTACTTGTTTAACTGAGCTTGGGGGTGGTAGATTTGAGATCAATTCAACCTTAGCTTTATCAACCTTAATACCTCGCTCTGAAACAATGTGTCCGAGCACAATTCCCTCACGAACCATAAAATGGCTCTTCTTCCAACTTAGGACTAAATTCATTTCCATACATCGTTTCAGTACCTTAGTCAAGTTCTCAAGGCAGCTATCAAATGATGCACCAAAGACTGAAAAATCATCCATAAATACTTCCAAAAATTGATCAATCATATCAGAAAATATGGCCAACATACATCGTTGAAAAATGGCTGGTGCATTACAAAGACCAAATGGCATGCGTCTAAAGGCAAATGTTCCAAAGGGACAGGTGAAAGTGGTCTTTTCTTGATCTGCAGGAAATACTGGGACTTGATTGTATCCTGAATATCCATCTAAGAAACAAAAGAAACTTTGTCCCGCTAGCCGTTCTAGAATTTGATCGATAAAAGGTAAAGGAAAGTGGTCTTTCCTAGTCACGGCATTCAACTTTCGATAATCTATACACACTCTCCAACTAGTTGATGTGCGAGTAGGAATTGATTCACCCTTTTCATTTTTAATCACAGTAATACCCGAATTTTTAGGTACTACTGGATTGGACTGACCCATTGGCTATCTGAAATTGGATAAATGATACCAGCATCAAGCCATTTTACTACTTGTTTCTTAACAACATCCCTCATGTTCGGATTTAGCCTTCGTTGCATGTCTCTATGTGGTTTGGCTTCAATTTCACTATGAATATGGTGCATGCAAATGGAAGGGTCAATTCCCTTAATATCAGCTATTGTCCATCCAATTGCCTCTTTATGTTCTTTAAGTACATCTACCAATTTATCTTCTTGCTCAGAGATTTGGGTGGATGCAATGATTACTGGAAGGGTGTCATTAGTGGACCACGTGCTGTTGCAGGGGGTGGTGGACCACGTGGTCGCCACAAGCGGTTGGTGGGCCATGTGGGGCCCCCGAGGGCGAGCCCGGGTTGAGGCGCGGCAAAGTTTAAGGTTTGGACTAAGACGAAGGCCGACCGACTGAGACCGACCGATCGAGGCCGACCAGGGCTGACTGGCCGAGGCCGACTGGGGCTGACTGGCTGAGGCCGACTGGAGTATGAGGCCGACCGACCGGAGCTGACTGGCCGAGGCGACTGGAGACTGAGGCCAGCCGACTGGGGCTGACTGGCCGAGGCTGACTGGAGACTGAGGTCGTTCGACCGGGGCTGACTGGCCAAGGCCGACTGGAGTCTGAGGTCGACCGACCAGGGCTGACTGGCCGAGGTCGACTGGAAACTGAGGCTGGCCGATCGGGGCTGACTGGCTGAGGCCGACTGGGGCTGAGGCCGACCGGCCAAGGCTGAGGCCGACTGGGGCGCTAGCTTAGGCCGACTGGGAATGAGGCCGATTGGGGCACTGGCCATGACGGGCGACCCTTGGCCAAGTCCCCCCGAATCCAGCCATTGCCACAAACGTCGTTCACCTCCCGTCAAGTCCACTTCCAATGGGATTCAAACAGACATATCAGATGCACCCCCCCCCCCCCCCCCCCCCCCCCCCCGCCCCCAAGGTGGTTGGGGACCTCCTCCACAAGGCAAAGGGGGTGCACTGATACCCCCCAGAGTAGATCCCGATGAGTTGCCGGCCACTGGTTGATACACGTGGCCACCGAGGCGATAGCTCTCTGACAGCGAGAAGGTGGGGCAACATAGCGCAGCTATCTTGTCTTGATCCACTGCTGGGCTTTAAAGAGGATCCTCCTCAATTTGGGAAAAACCCATCGGGCCCCCCAAAAAGGCGCTCGCCATCATTGATCCCAAACGTCTCACGCTCAGTCATTGATCGAGCGCTTTGTACTTTGCTCCCTGGGCTCCTGCCGAGGCGACCTCCCCACTAATAGGCGTACGCGTGGCAGGTCGCATCGGGCAGGACGACTCAAAAAGGGGGAGAGTGCCTTGCAAACGACTCCTCACGCTGCCAGGACCTTCCTCCCTCCTGCCTATCATCCGAGTTCCTCCTGCTTCCGTCCGTCTTCATTGTCTTCTCCGAGCAGGTTAGTTTCCCTGTATCTCTATCGTCCTTCCATGTCTTCCTCGGAGGGTTCATGGTCCTCGGCTCCACCCTCAGCCGGTCCTGCGTCCTCACAGCTACGGCCTTCTCCCACTCCTTCCACCTTTTCCCTTTCCTCCAGGTCTGGCTCCACCGCGGACCGGTCCCCTTGTCACAGCGGCAAGCCGCTGGAGGGGCCCTCGTCAGGGGCCGCCCGGTAGCCGCTATCGCCCCTCCCAAGCTTAGGAAAGAGACGCTCGAGGGATCCATCTCCACCATCACCGGGAATGAACTGGCCAACCTTAGGGTCCAGCATGATATCCCACCGACCTTAGGTTGTTCCTCCCGATGCCCGATGACAGGGTAATTTCTTCTCGGCCGGGGAGGGTTGCCTTGTACGAGGCGTTCCTTAGGGCTGGCCTCCGCTTACCCCTTCACCCATTCGTAGTCAGCCTGTTGGATAGGTATCAGCTAACACCTTCTAAGCTAGTTCCAAACTCCATCCGTACTATCTCCTCCTTCCTCATGCTGTGTCGTCTTCAAGGCTTGGAACCTAGGGTCACCCTTTTTTGGGCACTCTACCTGATCCGCCACCAGGCAGGTTGGTGGATGTTCCACCCTTGGCCTAGCCGAGCCCTTCGCCTGGGCCTTCCTACCTCCGTCAAGGGGTGGAAGACCCGCTTTTTCTTCGCCGACCTCGAGGGAGTGAGGCCAGGTTGGGAGGATTCGGATGACAGCCCAAACAAGAATAACTCCGTCGTGCTGAGGGATGACGAAGCCTTTCGCCAACTATTGTCGGCCGATATCCCCAGCCTTAAGCTCCTGCTGTCGGAGGAGAATCTCTGATTGGCCAATGCCTTCCCCAGCGGTGGTGAAGATCGAGTCTCTCCTTTTTTTTGCACGGGATTGATCATCTCGATGAACGTGCAGACATGAGGCCGCAAGACGATGTAGTGAGGAGGGCGGTGGCCTGGAAGAGGAGGGCTACAAGCGAAGCCGAGGGGCCGAGGCAGCGGCCTCGGTCTCAGTCCCCGACCCGACCTCCAGCTCGGTCCATGTAGCTGGCTCTTTCGACCTCCCAGCCTCAGGAGATCCGACCTACTGCCATAGCTATGGACCTGACCGCCGACTCACCTCCCAAGGCACAGAGGGCTGCAGTAGAATCAGCCCTGTTGAGCATGGAGCAGGCCGGCCCGAGGGTCGGGCCATCCTTGGGGGCAGGCCCATCGACGGGCAAATGAGAGGACGGGTGGCCAAGGCTCGAAGAGCTGCCGACAGAGGAGGTGCCCCCAGCCCCGATGCAGTGATTGCGACCTCGGCATAGGCTCGAACTGGAGGTGGAACTGAGGTGATCCCCTCCCGGCCTTCTCTCATGAACCAGGGTCGGAGGGCAGAGAGGTTAATGGCACAGGTCTGCCTGCCTGAGTTCCAGGGGGAACTCCATCGTTAGGGGGCCACGTCCTTCTTCCGAGAGGTCTTCGTGGCCCAACTGTGGGTAAGCTCGCATTCCCTTATCCTTGGGTTCACAATTTGGGGCTCTCCTGACAGGGATCTTCTATGCAGGCCACTAACTCACTTACCGCCATGAGGGAGGTCCTTTGCCAGAGTGACGCCCATCTCCGCCAGACCCAATCGGAGCTTGGAAAGGCAAAGACCCACCGAGGTGGCCGAGGCGGCGCTGGAGGCGGCCCATGCTGGCCGAGCTGAACTGGAGGAGACCAGGCGTCTGTTGGAGGTGGCCCTGGCCGAGCAGGAAGAGAGGGCCACAGAGGTAGAGGAGCTCAGACGCCGGGCGGCGACGGAGCAAGAGAGTGCCCGAGCTACCGGCGATATGCTAGAAGCCGCCAGGGCGACTATTCACGCTCGGGATTCACGGATCGACTCCCTCAGCTTTGAGGTGCAGTCGGCAGAGCTGTGGGCCGCTGGTGCTGAGGAGTCTACCTCGACTGGCGGGGGCCCGAGCAACTGAGAGCGAGGCCGCGGCCACGGCAGCCGAGAAGAGGGCTGAGGCTGCTGAAGGGAGGGCCGCGACAGCTGAAGAAAGGGTTGTGGCAGCTGAGAGGAAGGCTGAAGCCTCCGAAGAGAGGGCCGCCGCCACCGAGGAAGTGGCAATCAGAGCAGTGGAAGACTTCTGGAGGTCCGCTGCCTTCGGAGAGGAGTTGGCCGATGCCACCACCGGCTCCTATCTCTTGGGCTTCCGTGATGGGAAGGAGAAGGTCGGCCGCATCTACAATCTCATCGGACTCGAAGAACGTTGAACCGGACGATGTGGCCGAGGAGTCTGGCACATTGGTGAGTCCGACCGGTGATGGGCGGATGCCGGCCGAGCGGGGGCCGGCCGATTGTGAGTCAGTGTTGGCTGAGGTTGGGCCTACCCTCCCATAACTTCTCTTTTTGTATTAACGTCCGATTTACCTCGGCATTTTGTAAGACCTTTTTGAGTAGTGAAATGGATCTTCTATTCGAATCTTTGTTTTTTGGATGCTCGCATATTTTATTCCATATATTTTTCGTACCTCGCATCGTCGGACTTGCCCTACCGGCATGGTTGAGCGAGCACCAACCACTAGGTTCTATGCGCCGACGCATGGGGTCGGCTTAGGGTTGGGCCCCCTGCTAGACTGGGCTTTGACTTCGAGCGCCGACCGGGGTCGGGCTTGGAGTGCCGACGCTTGGGGTCGACCGGAGGCCGACCCTGCTGGACTCGGGCTTCGACTTCGAGTGCCGACCGGAGTCGGCTTGGAGTGTCGAACGCTTGGGATCGGCCAGGGGCCGACCCTACTGGACTCGGGCTTCGAGCACCGACCAGGGTCAGGCTTGGAGTGCCGACGCTTGACTCGGGCTTCAGCGCCGACCGAGGTCGGGCTTGGAGTGCCGACTCTTGGGGTTGGTCCCGAGGGGACCGACCCTGCTGGACTTGGGCTTCGAGCGCCGACCGGGGTCGGGCTTGGAGTGCCGACGCTTGGGGTCGGCCGAGGGCCGACCCTGCTGGACTCAGGCTTCGAGCGCAGACCGGGGTTGGGCTTAGAGTGCCGACGCTTGGGGTCGGCCCCTGCTGGACTCGGGCTTCGAGCGCCAACCAGGGTCGGGCTTGGAGTGCCGACGCCTGGGGGTTGGCTGAGGGGCCAACCCTGCTGGACTCGGGCTTCGAGCACCGAGCGGGGTCGGGCTTGGAGTGCCGACGCCTGGGGTCGGTCGGGGGGCCGACCCTGCTGGACTCGGGCTTCGAACACCGACCATGGTCGGGCTTGGAGTGCTGACGCTTGGGGTCGGCCGGGGGCCGACCCTGTTGGACTCGGGCTTCGAGCGCTGACCGGGGTCGGGCTTGGAGTGCCGATGCCTGGGGGTCGGCCGGGGGCCGACCCTGCTGGACTCGAGCTTTGAGCGCTGATCGGGGTCGGGCTTGGAGTGGCACATTCAGACATCTTTGTTTATAAAGAAGATGAGATATTCAAGGTTATATTTATTGCAATGAAGTAAGAGGGTGAGGCACCCAAACCTAAACCAGTTCGCTGCATACATCATTGATAGTATCGGCGAAGGTTGTCCGAGTTCCAGGTTTGAGGGAGCAGAGTCCCGTCGAGTCCTTCGATTCGGTATGCTCCTCGGTGTAGAGTCTCCGTGATCCGATAGGGTCCCTCCTAATTAGGAGATAACTTGACTCCTTCGGTTGGTTTTGAAACTTCGGCTCTCCTAAGGACCAGATCCCCTGGGAGGAATGTCCTGGGACAGACACGGGCATTATAGTACTTGGCGGCTCTTTGGTGGTAGGCTGCCATCTTAAGTCGTGCCCGATCTCGTGCCTCCTCGATGAGATCGAGGTTGGATCGCAGTCAGCCCGAATTGTCCTCCTTGCTGAACGACTCCATCCGAAGGCTCGGTACGCCAATCTCCCATGGATGACGGCCTCGGACCCGAACACTAGGCAAAAGGGGGTCTCCCCCGTAGGAATCCGAGGTGTCGTGTGGTAGGCCCACACACGCTGGGGAGCTCGTCCGCCCATCTTCCTTTGATATCATCAAGCCGTGCTCTGAGTCCTTGAAGGATGGTGTGGTTCGTTACCTTGGCCGCTCCATTTGTCTGCGATGGGCTACTGAGGTGAACCGCTGCTGGATGCCCAACTCGGCGCAGAACTCCCTGAAGGGGGTGTTGTCGAACTGTCACCCGTTGTCGGTGACGAGGGCATGGGGTACCCCGAATCGGTAGATAACGGACCTCCAGAAGAAAGACCTTACCTTGCTCTCTGTGATCTTCGCCAACGCTTTGGCCTTGACCCACTTGGTGAAGTGATCGATGGCGACAAGTAAGAACCTTCGTTGGCCAGAGGCTACGGGGAATGGCCCCAAGATGTCCATCCCCCACTGGATGAAAGGCCATGGGGCCGACAAGGGGCTCAGCTAGGAGGTTGGTTGCCGCTGGACATTGGCGTGTCGCTGGCAGCTGTCGCACTTTTGGACCAGCTCGACTGCATCCTCTTTTATGGTCGGCCAATAGTACCCCTGGCACAGAGCCTTGTGTGCCAGTGCCCTGCCCCCATATAGTTCCCGCATATACCTTCGTGGATCTCTCGGAGTATGTAGTCAGTGTTCGCAGGGCCGATACACTTCAAGAGTGGGTGGGAGAAGGATCTACGATATAGTTGTCCGTCCAACACTAGGAACCTGGGGGCTTGCCGCCTGAGCAGTTTGGCCTCCATAGGGTCATCCGGGAGAATGCCATTGGTGAGGTACTAGATGTAAGCTTCAGTGTGGGACTCGAGTTGACTGGTAGGAGTTCTGCGGCCTCAATGCTTGGGACCTCCAGATGCTCCACATATGTCTGCCCCAGGGCTCCGTCGGCTGATGTGGCCAGGCGGGAGAGCGCATCAGCCCTAGCATTCTCACCCCTTGGAATATAACTGACATTGAAGCAGGCAAAGTGCAAGGCTTCCGCTCGGACCTTACCCAAATAGCAGGACATGGTGGTGTCCCTGGCCTCGAACTCTCCAGCGATCTGCTCGGAGATGAGTTGAGAGTCCGTGAAAGCTCTAAGGTTGCTCGCCTTGAGCTCGCGGGCGAGTCTCATCTCAGCCAGTAGGGCTTCGTACTCGGCTTAGTTGTTAGTGAAAGGAAAAAGAAAACGAAGGGCATACTCTATTACCATTCCCTTAGGACTTGCCAGTAGGAGGCCCGCTCCGCTCCCCTAGGAGTTTGACGCACCATCCACATGAAGGATCCACTCCTTGCCACCACCTTAGGGGTAGAGGGTGGTTCGTAAAAGCTCTTTGACCACCCCTCAGCCCACATGCACTCGACCAGGAAATCGGCCAAGACTTGTGACTTTATGACCGATCTGGGTTGGAACGCTAGGTCGAATTCTGCCAGCTTGAGCACCCATTTTGCCAACCAACCAGAGGTGTCAGGACGGGATAGAATTGTCTTTAACGGTTGGTCCGAGAGCACTACGATTGGATGGGCTTGGAAGTATGGCCTGAGACGCTGAGCGGAGACTATTAGTGCGAAGATAATCTTTTCAGTATGAGTGTACCTGGTCTTCGCATCGTGAAGTACTTTGCTGGTGTAGTAAATGGTGAAGTACTTTGCTGGTGTACCTGGTCTTCGCATTGTACCCGAGAAAGCATCCATGAAGCTCAGAGTTTCGTGACCAGACGTAGCGTTCACCAGCTGGTCAATCCTTGGAAGAGGGAAGCTATCTTGCAGCCATCAGACTGAAAAGAAAATGGTACCTGAACAGTGGTTGCTCAAGACACATGACGGGTGACAAAGATCAATTCATCACCCTTGAATCAAAAAGAGGTGGAGTAGTTACTTTTGGTGATAATGGTCAAGGCCATATCATGGGTATTGGTAAGATTCAAATTACTCCATCTACTCATATTGATAATGTTTTATATGTTGATGGACTTAAACATAATCTAATAAGTATTAGCCAACTGTGTGACAAAGGTTTCAAGGTTTCCTTTGAAGCTTCTGTTTGCACTGTTACTAATCCCATTGATAATAGCATTATTCTTGTTGGTAAACGCTATGGCAATGTGTACTTAATTGATTTGAGTAATTTATCTCCAAGTAATCATTGCTTAGTTGCTGATAATGCTAAAATGAATGAGATTGGTTGGCTATGGCATCGTAGATTAGGTCATGCAAGCACACACCTAATTTCTAAATTATTAAAAATGGATTTAGTTAAAGGTATTCCTAGTCTAAATTTTGAAAATAATCGAATATGTGATGCATGTCAATTTGGAAAACAAACAAGAACTTCTTTCAAATCTAAGAATGTTGTTTCAACTACTAGGCCACTAGAGCTACTACACATGGACCTTTTTGGACCTACTAGAACCACAAGTCTAGGAGGAAAGAAATATGGTCTAGTGATAGTAGATGATTACTCTAGATTCACTTGGGTAATGTTTTTGGCTCACAAAGATGAGACTTTCTCAATATTCATGAAATTTGTTAAGAAAGTCACTGAGAAAAACACTACCATAGTGTCTATTAGAAGTGATCATGGAACTGAATTTGAAAATCACTTATTTGAAAAATTCTGTTTTGAAAAAGGCATACATCATAACTTCTCTGCACCTAGAACACCACAACAAAATGGAGTTGTAGAAAGGAAGAATAGGACTTTAGAAGACATGGCCCGTACCATGCTATGTGAAAGCCAACTTCCAAAATATTTTTGGGCGGAAGCTATAAACACAGCTTGTTACATTCTAAATAGAGCCCTAATTAGACCTATCCTTAAGAAAACTCCCTATGAACTTTGGATCAATAGGAAACCAAATTTAAGTTATTTTCATGCATTTGGTTGTAAATGTTTTATTCATAACAATGGTAAGGATAATCTTGGGAAGTTTGACGCAAAGTCTGATGAAGGTATCTTCCTAGGATATTCTACATCTAGCAAAGCATATAGAGTATTTAATAAGAAAAGCTTAGTTGTAGAAGAATCCATTCATATAGTGTTTGATGAGTCTTTAGCATCAAGTTCAGATAAAATTGATGATGAGGAAGATACATCTTTGATTGAAAGAGATATTGAAAAATTAAATGTATCTTCAGATCAAGAACCTGAAGTTAAGGATGATGACTCACCTAAGGATGATGGTATTGATACTGTTCAAAATGATCAAGATCTACCTAGAGATTGGAGATATGCTTATGGTCATCCTAAGGACCTAATCATAGGTGATCCATCTCAAGGTGTAAGGACTAGATCATCAATGAGAGATATCAATAATCATCTTGCATTTGTATCTCATATAGAACCTAAGACTATAGAGGAAGCCGAGAAAGATAGTTATTGGATGTTAGCAATGCAGGAAGAGTTAAACCAATTCACTAGAAATCAAGTCTGGACCCTAGTTGAAAGACCTAAAAATCACCCTATAATAGGATCTAAATGGGTATTTAGAAATAAATTAGATGAAAATGGCATAGTAATTAGAAACAAAGCTAGACTAGTTGCAAAAGGATATAATCAAGAAGAAGGTATAGATTTTGATGAAACTTTTGCACCTGTTGCTAGATTAGAAGCCATTAGGCTACTACTTGCATTTGCATGTCATATGAATTTCAACTTATTTCAAATGGATGTTAAAAGTGCATTTCTAAATGGTTTTATAAATGAGGAAGTTTATGTTGAACAACCTCCTGGTTTTGAAGATCATGAATTTCCAAACCACGTCTTCAAACTACACAAAGCACTTTATGGTTTAAAGCAAGCACCTAGAGCTTGGTATGATAGATTAAGTAAATTTTTAATTGAAAATGACTTTTCTAGAGGAAATGTTGATAAAACCTTGTTTTTAAAAGAAAAGGAAAGGATTTATTAATCGTTCAAATTTATGTTGATGACATTATATTTGGTGCTACTAACAATCTCCTTTGTCAAGAATTTGCTAAGCTAATGCAGGGAGAATTCGAGATGAGCATGATGGGAGAACTAAACTTCTTCCTTGGACTTCAAATCAAACAAGAGAAAGCGGGAATTTTCATTAACCAAACAAAGTATACAAAGGAAATACTCAAGAAATTTGGTATGGAATCTGCTAAACCTCTTGGTACGCCAATGAGTCCCTCATGCAAGCTGGACAAGGATGAAGTAGGTAAGAAAGTAGATCAGAAGCATTACAGAGGTATGATTGGATCACTTCTTTATCTAACTGCAAGTAGGCCAGATATCATGTTTTCTGTCTGCTTATGTGCAAGATATCAATCTAATCCTAAGGAATCACATTTACTTGCTGTTAAAAGAATCTTTAGATACTTAAATGGAACTAAAAATGTAGGATTATGGTATTCTAGAGACTCAACCTTAAAATTGATTGCTTATTCTGATTCTGACTATGCTGGTTGTAAATTAGATAGAAAGAGTACAAGTGGGGTATGCCAACTTTTAGGAAGTAACTTAATCTCTTGGTTTAGCAAGAAGCAAAATTCGGTTGCATTATCCACTGCTGAGGCAGAGTATGTTGCAGCTGGAAGTTGCTGTGCTCAAATCCTTTGGATTAAGCGACAACTTGAAGATTATGGTATCACACTTGATAAAATACCTATTAAATGTGATAATACTAGTGCTATCAATCTAACTAAAAATCCAATTCAACATTCAAGAACTAAACACATTGAAATTAGACATCACTTTATTAGAGAACATGTAACTAACAAAGATGTTTGTCTTGAATATGTTAATACTAATGATCAATTAGCTGATATTTTTACCAAACCTTTGAGTGAGGAGAGATTTTGCTATCTTAGAGGAGAATTAGGAGTTTGTGATCCTTTAGAATAATTTTCTGAAACTCTTAAGGACAACAACTATCTAGACTTCAATAATTTCTTGAAAATCCTCTATGTCCAATAAGGAAATTTATCTAGAAAGTTGATTTATTGTTTCCCCAATTGTTAAGGAACACTTATCTAGAGTTTGATGATTAATTTGATCAGTTTCAGATCCTTGAAATTTGATTTTTTCTCTGAAACTATTGTGGAGTCGACACCTGTTTGTGGAGTCGACACCTTCTTATTTTGATGTTCTGTCTGGGCAATTAGAGCCGACTCTGGCTTCTGTAGAGCCGACTCTAATTCGGGCGCTGACAGATTCTCTGGTTCGGAGCCGACACCTCATTTTCGGGAGTCGACTCTAAGTGGAACTAGGTCAAAATAAAAAGGGCGGAGTCGACCCCAAACGATTTCTATCGTCTCCTAAACCATTTTCAAGCTGTTCCAAACTGATTCCAAACCCTCCAAATCCCTCAAAACCCTTGATTACTCATTCCAATCGAATCCAATGGCTCCCAAAAGGCGTGCTATCATTGGTGGTTCGACTGTTCCGACGAAGCGCCGTTCAAATCGGAGGCAACCTTCGTCATCTTCTTCATCTGCCACTCAAGATGACTCTCCACCCTCACCATCTTCTCCTCGAGTCGACCAATTAGCTGGTAAGGCCATTACAACCGGAAGAAAAGTTGATTTCAACTTCTTTATTTCGGAGGGCTTTGCTATTGGGCGATTGTTGAAAGAAATGGGATGGGAGAAGGTCTGCTCTTTGGATATCCCTACCTACCCTGCCCTAGTAAGAGAGTTTTATAATGATTTAAGTAGAGGAGAGGGAGGCTTAGTAAGTGTTGTAAGAGGAACAAAGGTAATCATCACAGCCGAATCCCTTGGTAATTTATTGGAAATGCCTACTGTTGGACTTGTTGAATATCATCATGAAGATAGAGGAGGAGCACTATCAAGGATGTTAGGGAGAGAAGTTTCTGAGTTTGAGGAAATCTTGGCAAATCAACTTAATTTGGAACTCAGATTACTTCACAATATCTGTGGAAGGATTCTTTTCCTAAAATCGGAAGGTTTGAATATGTCTCGGAGCGAGACGTTTATTGATGGACTGCATACTCACTGGTAGACCTTAAATCTTGCTGAAATGATGATAGGCTATATGGCGGAGGCAGCTACTAAGAAGAGATCTACATTGCCATATGGTATGGTTTTAACATTGGTATTCAGAAGCCAAGGTGTACTTATAATGGACAATGAGCCACTAAGAAAGTTAAGACATACAGATTACTATAGTGTCTCTACAATTCACCGAATGGGCTTTAGAAAAGAAAATGGAAACTGGATTAAAAGAGGACATGAGGCCAGAGCTGAAGAGGTTAGAGTTGAGGAAGTCAGAGGAGAAGACATTCCTGAACCATCTGCTGGACCTTCTTCTGCTGGACCATCTGCTGGACCCTCAGAAGCTGGACCTAGCTCTCAACTTCCACATCAGTCAGCAATGGCATCAGAAAGATTTTCTGAGGAGCAAATTGGTCAGCTCAGAGCTTTACTGGCTGAGTATGACAGTGTAAGAACAAATGATATGTGTAAATTAAGAGAGGAGTTCAATCAATTAAAGGATGAGATTAATTCAAGACTTGACATGATTTCTTTTTCAATTAGCAATTCCGTCGAATCCTTTAGCACTGATCTTCATAAAATTTTTGAAAGGATGGAAGGCATTGCAGACGGTTCTGGAAAGTATCTTCATGCTACCAGTCAACTGAAGAAAGATATCGACCTTGCCGTCTCTCAAATTGAAGCATGTCTTGAAAGTTTTAAGAAGACCCAAAAAGATGATGTTATGGAAATGATTGGACATTTAAAGAAAATTGTGTATAAGCATATTTGATTTTGATTTCAATCCTAGGTTGTATCTTAGGATTTCTTGCTTTCTTTCTTAGCATGTATCTAGGATTTACATACTTAAATCTGTCATTTTAGAATACATGTAATGGATCTTGCTTTGGAATACAAATGTTTGAATGAATATTACACTTTTATTACAAATTTATGTCAATGAATAAGTTTCCTATCTTATGTTTATTCGAACCAACATCCTCGCTCTAATAACATTCTTATTGCTTTTAAACTCACCTTATTGTTGATAACAAAAAAGGGGGAGAGATAAGTGTATATGCATATAAGAAAGAGAAAGAGAAAGAAAGAAAGAAAGAAAGAAAATGAAGAACAATTCTGAGAATTTTTAGAAAGAATTCAGTTATCTACATAGGGGGAGCTATTCAATGCAGGGGGAGCTTAATAAATTTCTCCATATAAAAGTTAAATCATTTTGATTGATGTCAAGTTTTGTTTATTTTTATTCATTTTGAATATTGGCATCAAATTCTCTATTAGAAAGTCTCTAAGCTTTAACAATGTCTATAATTCTCAATTCAAATGAATTTTTAATGCATATACTCAAAGTTTTTGTCATCATCAAAAAGGGGGAGATTGTTGACCCAATTGAGGATTTTGATGATTAACAAAACTATTTGAGTATAACATTTGATGTTACTAATGATTTTGATTAAGTTTTTCAGATTATAAGTCTATTTGATGATCAAAATCAAGAAGGAAAATCAAGTTCTGGTTTGAATCTAATGTCAAGGTAAGACTGCAGACATTAGAGTCGACACATGGAATCACAGAGCCGACTCCGAAAATGGCACAGACTTAGAGTCGACTCCGGGACTGTGAGAGCCGACTCTATCAGAAACAACAGAACGTTGGATTTTCAGGCCACGACTTAGAGTCGACTCCCAGACTGTTAGAGTCGACTCCAGAAGAATTTTGTGTCGACCCCAGAAAAGTCAGAGACGACTCCAGATCGAGCGGATTAAATTATTTCGAGTTAGAGCCGACTCCAGAAAAGCCAGAGCCGACTCCAGAATGTCAGACACGGCTCCAACTGTCAGAACGACTCTAAACTTTATCTTTATCTATTTTAATCCCAACGGCTATTGTTATTTATGGATCTAATCCTTTTTCACTTGCTTCTAACGGATAGTTTCACACTATTTGTGGATTAATCGGATCTATAAGAAGAGGGTTGATTGCATCCCAAAAAGAAGAAAAAAGAAGAAAGAGGCAAAAAGAAAAGAATAGAGAAAATCCTTGAGATCTATCAGAAAAGAAAAGAGGGAAAACCTGTAAGGAAAGATCATACTCATTCCCCAAAAGAAGAGAAAGATTCCAAGCCTTTGCTGTTCTATTTAGAAGAAATCTCAAGAGAAGGAAGAAGCCCTAGTTTTTCAATCTTCTGAGCCTCAAGAGCATATTCAAAGGAAGATCCATTCAAAGGAAGAGAAGGAAGAAGCCACCAAGATCTTCGAATCAGGCTTTGGTTCCTAATCTCTATTTATTGTTTCATTATTGTATATTTGCTCATTGAAGGAGCAGTTTGCTTTTGTAAAATCAAATACTGTTTGCTGGGTCAATCTGGTGATTGATTCAGTTGAGGCTGTTAGCCTTGTGCAAGCATTAGCTTGTGGTTTTAGGTTTTGTGCTGGTGAGCCTTGAAAACCAGCTGGGTTCGTTGTGCACCCGGGAAAACAACAAGTTTGAGTTGTGAGCTTGCAAAACAACTCTGCTGTAATCAGTTTGATTATAGTGTGGACCCAAGAGGTACTTGGGAGTGGACGTAGGTGTAGGTACACCGAACCACTATAAAATCTATTGTGTTTGCCGTGATTGTCTCTTTATCTTCAACTCTCTATTTATAGTTGCTTAGTTTTAAATCTGTGAATCTAAGTTTTTATTTCCGCTGGGGGTTATCTTTCAAAAGAGTTTAATTTTTGAAAAACCCAATTCACCCCCCCTCTTGGGTTGCTATCTGGACCAACAATTGGTATCAGAGCTAGTGCTCATTTGATTTGATCTAACGATCAAGAGTCAAAGATCCACATGGCAACTCAAGCTGGTTCATCTTTTTCGAAGGTCAATCTACTAATAGACCACCCTTATTTAATGGTTCTAACTATGGTTATTGGAAGGCTAGAATGAAAATATTCATTCAAGCACTTGACTATGATCTATGGAGTATTATAGTCAATGGACCACACACACCCACTGCTAGAGTTAATGGCATGGAGATTCCTAAACCGGAAACGGAATGGGATGAACATGATAGAAAATTGGCACAACTCAATGCCAAAGCAATGAATGTCTTATACTGCTCATTAGATGCAAATGAATTCAATCGCATATCTATTTGCATTTCTGCTAAGGAAATCTGGGATAGACTTGAAGTTACCCATGAGGGAACAAATCAAGTCAAGGAATCCAAGATTAACATGCTAGTTCATAAATATGAATTGTTTAAAATGGATGCATGTGAATCTATTGCTGATATGTTTACAAGATTTACTGACATAGTTAATGGTTTAAAAAGTCTTGGTAAATCTTATGATAATTCTGATCTTGTGAGAAAGGTCTTGCGTTCCTTGCCTAGGACTTGGGAAGCTAAGGTGACGGCAATACAAGAGGCAAAGGATCTAAGTACACTACCCCTAGAAGAACTGTTGGGATCCTTGATGACTCATGAGCTTCAAATCAAGCAACATGTTGATGATGATGAGTCAAAGAAGAAAGAGAACTATGGCTCTTAAGATTTCTGAATATATGGAAGAGCCTCATGAATCCGAAGATGAAAGTGATGATGAGGACATGGCACTCATCACAAGAAAATTTAAAAGATTCATGAAGAAGAAGAAGTTTGAAAAGAAAAAGCCCTTTGCAAGAAAAGATGAGGACAAGGGCAAAGAAAAGGAAGTTATTTGCTTTGAATGCAAGAAGCCGGGTCACTTTAAATCTGAATGCCCTCAACTAAAGAAAGGCACCCGGAGGTTCAAAAAGAAGGCAATGATGGCCACATGGAGCGATTCGGAAAGCACAAGTTCCGAAGAAGAAGAAAAGAGTGAAATGGCCAATCTATGCTTCATGGCGGACAATGATGAGGTAAGTCCGAGTTTTCTTGATGACTTCACTTTTGATGAATTACATAGTGCTTTTTATGAATTAATGGATGATTTTGCAAACCTAAGTTCAAAGAACAAAGATTTGAAAACTCAAATGCAAAAACTATCATTAGAAAATGAAAAGCATGTTGTTGATAAAGAACTTTTAATAAAAGAAAAAGAAAGTTTGAAAAATGAAGTTGATAGACTTAAGCCTATAGTTGATAAATTTACTCTAAGCTCTATCAAACTTAATATGATTTTGGAAAATCAAAAGGCTTTTTTGATAAAGCTGGATTAGGATATAATCCACTTAAAAAGCAAAAATCTTTGAAAACATTTTTGTACATGCTGAAAAATCATTAAACATTACTTGTTTTAAATGTGGAAACAAAGGACATAAATCATATATGTGTAAATCTTCACATAAAAAGAAAAAGATGATTTGGGTTCCCAAAGGAACAATTTTAATGCTTCTAACCATGAAGGACCCAAGAAGGCTTGGGTACCTAAAATTAAGACATAAATGTTTTGCAGGAGTGTCTTGCAGCCATCAGACTGAAAAGAAAATGGTACCTGGACAGTGGTTGCTCAAGACACATGACGGGTGACAAAGATCAATTCATCACCCTTGAATCAAAAAGAGGTGGAGTAGTTACTTTTGGTGATAATGGTCAAGGCCATATCATGGGCATTGGTAAGATTCAAATTACTCCATCTACTCATATTGATAATGTTTTATATGTTGATGGACTTAAACATAATCTAATAAGTATTAGCCAACTGTGTGACAAAGGTTTCAAGGTTTCCTTTGAAGCTTCTGTTTGCACTGTTACTAATCCCATTGATAATAGCATTATTCTTGTTGGTAAACGCTATGGCAATGTGTACTTAATTGATTTGAGTAATTTATCTCCAAGTAATCATTGCTTAGTTGCTGATAATGCTAAAATGAATGAGATTGGTTGGCTATGGCATCGTAGATTAGGTCATGCAAGCACACACCTAATTTCCAAATTATTGAAAATGGATTTAGTTAAAGGTATTCCTAGTCTAAATTTTGAAAATAATCGAATATGTGATGCATGTCAATTTGGAAAACAAACAAGAACTTCTTTCAAATCTAAGAATGTTGTTTCAACTACTAGGCCACTAGAGCTACTACACATGGACCTTTTTGGACCTACTAGAACCACAAGTCTAGGAGGAAAGAAATATGGTCTAGTGATAGTAGATGATTACTCTAGATTCACTTGGGTAATGTTTTTGGCTCACAAAGATGAGACTTTCTCAATATTCATGAAATTTGTTAAGAAAGTCACTAATGAGAAAAACACTACCATAGTGTCTATTAGAAGTGATCATGGAACTGAATTTGAAAATCACTTATTTGAAAAATTCTGTTTTGAAAAAGGCATACATCATAACTTCTCTGCACCTAGAACACCACAACAAAATGGAGTTGTAGAAAGGAAGAATAGGACTTTAGAAGACATGGCCCGTACCATGCTATGTGAAAGCCAACTTCCAAAATATTTTTGGGCGGAAGCTATAAACACAGCTTGTTACATTCTAAATAGAGCCCTAATTAGACCTATCCTTAAGAAAACTCCCTATGAACTTTGGATCAATAGGAAACCAAATTTAAGTTATTTTCATGCATTTGGTTGTAGATGTTTTATTCATAACAATGGTAAGGATAATCTTGGGAAGTTTGACGCAAAGTCTGATGAAGGTATCTTCCTAGGATATTCTACATCTAGCAAAGCATATAGAGTATTTAATAAGAAAAGCTTAGTTGTAGAAGAATCCATTCATATAGTGTTTGATGAGTCTTTAGCATCAAGTTCAGATAAAATTGATGATGAGGAAGATACATCTTTGATTGAAAGAAATATTGAAAAATTAAATGTATCTTCAGATCAAGAACCTGAAGTTAAGGATGATGACTCACCTAAGGATGATGGTATTGATACTGTTCAAAATGATCAAGATCTACCTAGAGATTGGAGATATGCTTATGGTCATCCTAAGGACCTAATCATAGGTGATCCATCTCAAGGTGTAAGGACTAGATCATCAATGAGAGATATCAATAATCATCTTGCATTTGTATCTCATATAGAACCTAAGACTATAGAGGAAGCCGAGAAAGATAGTTATTGGATGTTAGCAATGCAGGAAGAGTTAAACCAATTCACTAGAAATCAAGTTGGACCCTAGTTGAAAGACCTAAAAATCACCCTATAATAGGATCTAAATGGGTATTTAGAAATAAATTAGATGAAAATGGCATAGTAATTAGAAACAAAGCTAGACTAGTTGCAAAAGGATATAATCAAGAAGAAGGTATAGATTTTGATGAAACTTTTGCACCTGTTGCTAGATTAGAAGCCATTAGGCTACTACTTGCATTTGCATGTCATATGAATTTCAACTTATTTCAAATGGATGTTAAAAGTGCATTTCTAAATGGTTTTATAAATGAGGAAGTTTATGTTGAACAACCTCCTGGTTTTGAAGATCATGAATTTCCAAACCACGTCTTCAAACTACACAAAGCACTTTATGGTTTAAAGCAAGCACCTAGAGCTTGGTATGATAGATTAAGTAAATTTTTAATTGAAAATGACTTTTCTAGAGGAAATGTTGATAAAACCTTGTTTTTAAAAGAAAAGGAAAGGATTTATTAATCGTTCAAATTTATGTTGATGACATTATATTTGGTGCTACTAACAATCTCCTTTGTCAAGAATTTGCTAAGCTAATGCAGGGAGAATTCGAGATGAGCATGATGGGAGAACTAAACTTCTTCCTTGGACTTCAAATCAAACAAGAGAAAGCGGGAATTTTCATTAACCAAACAAAGTATACAAAGGAAATACTCAAGAAATTTGGTATGGAATCTGCTAAACCTCTTGGTACGCCAATGAGTCCCTCATGCAAGCTGGACAAGGATGAAGTAGGTAAGAAAGTAGATCAGAAGCATTACAGAGGTATGATTGGATCACTTCTTTATCTAACTGCAAGTAGGCCAGATATCATGTTTTCTGTCTGCTTATGTGCAAGATATCAATCTAATCCTAAGGAATCACATTTACTTGCTGTTAAAAGAATCTTTAGATACTTAAATGGAACTAAAAATGTAGGATTATGGTATTCTAGAGACTCAACCTTAAAATTGATTGCTTATTCTGATTCTGACTATGCTGGTTGTAAATTAGATAGAAAGAGTACAAGTGGGGTATGCCAACTTTTAGGAAGTAACTTAATCTCTTGGTTTAGCAAGAAGCAAAATTCGGTTGCATTATCCACTGCTGAGGCAGAGTATGTTGCAGCTGGAAGTTGCTGTGCTCAAATCCTTTGGATTAAGCGACAACTTGAAGATTATGGTATCACACTTGATAAAATACCTATTAAATGTGATAATACTAGTGCTATCAATCTAACTAAAAATCCAATTCAACATTCAAGAACTAAACACATTGAAATTAGACATCACTTTATTAGAGAACATGTAACTAACAAAGATGTTTGTCTTGAATATGTTAATACTAATGATCAATTAGCTGATATTTTTACCAAACCTTTGAGTGAGGAAGATTTTGCTATCTTAGAGGAGAATTAGGAGTTTGTGATCCTTTAGAATAATTTTCTGAAACTCTTAAGGACAACAACTATCTAGACTTCTATAATTTCTTGAAAATCCTCTTGTCCAATAAGGAAATTTATCTAGAAATTTGATTTATTGTTTCCCCAATTGTTAAGGAACACTTATCTAGAGTTTGATGATTAATTTGATCAGTTTCAGATCCTTGAAATTTGATTTTTTCTCTGAAACTATTGTGGAGTCGACACCTCAGTTTGTGGAGTCGACACCTTCTTATTTTGATGTTCTGTCTGGGCAATTAGAGCCGACTCTGGCTTCTGTAGAGCCGACTCTAATTCGGGCGCTGACAGATTCTCTGGTTCGGAGCCGACACCTCGTTTTCGGGAGTCGACTCTAAGTGGAACTAGGTCAAAATAAAAAGGGCGGAGTCGACCCCAAACGATTTCTATCGTCTCCTAAACCATTTCAAGCTGTTCCAAACTGATTCCAAACCCTCCAAATCCCTCAAAACCCTTGATTACTCATTCCAATCGAATCCAATGGCTCCCAAAAGGCGTGCTATCATTGGTGGTTCGACTGTTCCGACGAAGCGCCGTTCAAATCGGAGGCAACCTTCATCATCTCTTCTTCTACCACTCAAGATGNGTGGTTCGACTGTTCCGACGAAGCGCCGTTCAAATCGGAGGCAACCTTCGTCATCTTCTTCATCTGCCACTCAAGATGACTCTCCACCCTCACCATCTTCTCCAAAAGTCGACCAATTAGCTGGTAAGGCCATTACAACCGGAAGGAAAGTTGATTTCAACTTCTTTATTTCTGAGGGCTTTGCTATTGGGCGATTGTTGCAAGAAATGGGATGGGAGAAGGTCTGCTCTTTGGATATTCCTACCTACCCCGCCCTAGTAAGAGAGTTTTATAATGATTTAAGTAGAGGAGAGGGAGGCTTAGTAAGTGTTGTAAGAGGAACAAAGGTAGTCATCACAGCCGAATCTCTTGGTAATTTATTGGAAATGCCTACTGTTGGACTTATTGAATATCATCATGAAGATAGAGGAGGAGCACTATCAAGGATGTTAGGAAGAGAAGTTTCTGAGTTTGAGGAAATTTAGCAAATCAACTTAATTTGGAACTCAGACTACTTCACAATATCTGTGGAAGGATTCTATTTCCTAAAATCGGAAGGTTTGAATATGTCTCGGAGCGAGACGTTTTATTAATGGACTGCATACTCACTGGTAGACCTTTAAATCTTGCTGAGATGATGATAGGCTATATGGCGGAGGCAGCTACTAAGAAGAGATCTACATTGCCATATGGTATGGTTTTAACTTTAGTTTTCAGAAGCCAAGGTGTACTTATAATGGACAATGAGCCACTAAGAAAGTTAAGACATACAGATTACTATAGTGTCTCTACAATTCACCGAATGGGCTTTAGAAAAGAAAATGGAAACTGGATTAAAAGAGGACATGAGGCCAGAGCTGAGGAGGTTAGAGTTGAGGAAGTCAGAGGAGAAGACATTCCTGAACCATCTGCTGGACCATCTTCTGCTGGACCTTCTGCTGGACCACCTGCTGGACCCTCAGAAGCTGGACCAAGCTCTCAACTTCCACATCAGTCAGCAATGGCATCAGAAAGATTTTCTGAGGAGCAAATTGGTCAGCTCAGGGCTTTACTGCTGAGTATGATAGTGTAAGAACAAATGATATGTGTAAATTAAGAGAGGAGTTCAATCAATTAAAGATGAGATTAATTCAAGACTTGACATGATTTCTTTTTCACTTAGCAATTCCGTCGAATCCTTTAGCGCTGATCTTCATAATATTTTTGAAAGGATGGAAGGCATTGCTGACGGTTCTGGAAAGTATCTTCATGCTACAAGTCAACTAAAGAAAGATATGACCTTGCCGTTTCTCAAATTGAAGCATGTCTTGAAAGTTTTAAGAAAACCCAAAAAGATGATGTTATGGAGATGATCGGACATCTAAAGAAAATTGTGTACAAGCATATTTGATATTCAATCCTAGGTTGTATCTTAGGATTTCTTGTTTTCTTTCTTAGCATGTATCTAGGATTTACATACTTAAATCTGTCATTTTAGAATACATGTAATAGATCTTGCTTTGGAGTACAAATGGTTGAATGAATGTTACACTTTTATTACAAATTTGTCTTTGATTGAATGTCAATGAATGAATTTCCTATCTTTATGACTATTCGAACCAACATCCTCGCTTTGATAACATTCCTTATTTGCCTTTAAAACTCACCTTATTGTTGATAACAAAAAAGGGGGAGAGATGAGTGTATAATGCATAAAAAGGAAAAAGAGAATGAAGAGAAAGAAAATGAAGAACAATTCTGAGAATAGAAAGAATGAGAGATTTTTTTTGAAAAAATTCAGTCTATCTACATAGGGGGAGCTATTCAATGCAGGGGGAGCTTAATAAATTTCTCCATATAAAAGTTGAATCATTTTGATTGATGTCATGTTTTGTTTATCTTTATTCATTTTGAATGTTGGCATCAAATTCTCTATTACAAAGTCTCTAAGCTTTAACAATATCTATAATTCTCAATTCAAATGAATTTCTTTAATGCATACTCAAAGTTTTTGTCATCATCAAAAAGGGGAGATTGTTGACCCAATTGAGGATTTTGATGATTAACAAAACTATTTGAGTATAACATTTGATGTTACTAATGATTTTGATTAAGTTTTTCAGTTTATAAGTCTAATTAATGATCAAAATCAAGAAGGAAAATCAAGTTCTGGTTTGAATCTAATGTCAAGGTAAGACTGCAGACATTAGAGTCGACACATGGAATCGCAGAGCCGACTCCGAAAACGGCACAGACTTAGAGTCGACTCCGGGACTGTGAGAGCCGACTCTATCAGAAACAACAGAACGTTGGATTTTCAGGCCACGACTTAGAGTCGACTCCCAGACTGTTAGAGTCGACTCCAGAAGAATTTTGTGTCGACCCCAGAAAAGTCAGAGACGACTCCAGATCGAGCGGATTAAATTATTTCGAGTTAGAGCCGACTCCAGAAAAGCCAGAGCCGACTCCAGAATGTCAGACATGGCTCCAGAACTGTCAGAACGACTCTAAACTTTAACTTTATCGATTTTAATCCCAACGGCTATTGTTATTTATGGATCTAATCCTTTTTCATTTGCTTCTAACGGATAGTTTCGCACTATTTGTGGATTAATCGGATCTATAAGAAGAGGGATGATTGCATCCCAAATAAAGAGAGGAAGAGACAAGAAAGAGGCAAAAAGAAAAGAATAGAGAAAATCCTTGAGATCCATCAGAAAAGAAAAGAGGGAAAACCTGTAAGGAAAGATCATACTCATTCCCCAAAAGAAGAGAAAGAGATTCCAAGCCTTCGTGTTCTACTTAGAAGAAATCTCAAAAGAAGGAAGAAGCCCTAGTTTTTCCAATCTTCTGAACCTCAAGAGCATATTCAAAGGAAGATCCATTCAAAGGAAGAGAAGGAAGAAGCCACCAAGATCTTCGAATCAGGCTTTGGTTCCTAATCTCTATTTATTATTTCATTATTGTATATTTGCTCATTGAAGGAGCAGTTTGCTTTTGTAAAATCAAAATACTTTGCTGGGTCAATCTGGTGATTAATTCAGCTGAGGCTGTTAGCCTTGAGCAAGCATTTGCTTGTGGTTTTAGGTTTTGCTGGTGAGCCTTGAAAACCAGCTGGGTTCGTTGTGCACCTGGGAAAACAACAAGTTTGAGTTGTGAGCTTGCAAAACAACTCTACTGTAATCAGTTTGATTATAGTGTGGACCCAAGAGGTACTTGGGAGTGGACGTAGGTGTAGGTACACCGAACCACTATAAAATCTATTGTGTTTGCCGTGATTGTCTCTTTATCTTCAACTCTCCATTTATAGTTGCTTAGTTTTAAATCTGTGAATCTAAGTTTTTATTTCCGCTAGGGGTTATCTTTCAAAAGAGTTTAATTTTAGAAAAACCCAATTCACCCCCCCTCTTGGGTTGCTATCTGGACCAACATCTAGAATCTGTCCCATGCCCTTTTCTTGAATTTTCATAAAATCATTTAACATCTTCTCAACTAAAGCAGATGCAACTGTGACTTTTTCCTGAAGCTCTGTGTTGCATTTAGAATGTGTCAGAATCACCAGCAATGTCCTTGATTTTATCAAATATCAACCTTATGTCTTTCACCAAGGTAACAGAAGATGTGCTCAAGGATGATTCTATCATACTAATCTTATCCTCTAAAGAATAAACATGTTGCCTGATACTCATGAGATGATTCTCAAGTTCACTTTTCATCTTAGCCTCATGATCCAAAAATAAAGATTTGAGGTGCTCCATCTAAATCTTTGAAAAACCAGTAGATGCCTAAGCAAAAGATGTAGGTGCAGGTGCTGGGGGTGTAGGACAGCTGGGACCAGGCAAAGAATGTCTCACTGAAGGCTCTGTCTTTGATGGAACAGGGGTTGCAGTGTCCATCTCAGCTGCTCTGTCTTCCAGATTACCTTTCCTTTCCCATTTTCCATTGCTCTTCACAAAGCCCATGCGGTGCAAGGTAACCTTATTATAATAGTCTATATGTCTAAGGCTCTTTAAGGGTTCATTGTCCAAAATATTAACACCTTGGCTCTGAAAGGCCATAGTCAGAATCATACCATAGGGAAGGGTTGACCTCTTCTTACTGCCAGCCTCAGCAGCTGTCACGCCCCAGACCCAATATCGGGCTAGGGTGACAACCCGCCGCGTGCCGGGCACGCAAGGCGTCACAAAATTTTTCACACATAACACAATTATATATAATCAGGTCAAATACAATACTAAAAGTTTTGGGGTACAAACCCTCACACACCACAATAATAAAGTCTGGGCATCAAGCCCTACACATATGTAATACTGGGGTTACAACAAAATAATGGTCTTGTTTTATTTAATAGAAGATCCATTACCCCACCAATCCATCTTCAACCTCGTGGCTCTGACAAAAACATTGTAAGATTTTTGTGAGCTTACACTCAGTAAGTAAGCCACGTTATACAGTCAAATCATAGCATAGCAATCAATAAGCATATAAATGATCTGCATGCATAAACATTTCACAAATACTCAAACATGCAATGTAAGTAAACCCACTGTTTATACTCTCAACGGTAACTGTAAATGTGATCCACGGCCCTGCAATATCTCAATAGTGTACCAACAAGCATCCCCCCTACTGAAAGGGTCGAAATACCATAGTGTACCAACAAGTATTCCCCCTACGGAAAGGGTCGAAATACCATAGTGTACCAATAAGTATCCCCCCTACTGAAAGGGTCAAAATACTATAGTGTACCAACAAGTATCCCCCCTACTGAAAGGGTCGAAATACCATAGTGTACCAATAAGTATCCCCCCTACTGAAAGGGTCGAAATACCATAGCGTACCAACAAGTATCCCCCCTACTGAAAGGGTCGAAATACCATAGTGTACCAATAAGTATCCCCCCTACTGAAAGGGTCGAAATACCATAGTGTACCAACAGGTATCCCCCCTACTGAAAGGGTCGAAATACCATAGTGTACCAATAAGTATCCCCCCTACTGAAAGGGTCGAAATACTATAGTGTACCAACAAGTATCCCCCCTACTGAAAGGGTCGAAATACCCGGGTCACGCCATATCATAAACCACCAGAACACATACTCTATATGTGTGATGCCACAACGAATCAAGCAGAACACATCCTCTAGATGCGTGTGTGGTATGACATGATAAAGGAGAACCGCGGCGACACATAACAGTACCTTACATCACATGCACTCATCATATCAACAACAACTCAATATTGCATAAACAGTGGATTATACCTACTAAATATTTGCATGTAATATATCACATCAATGTCATAATAACTGCATCTCTCATGCATCCACATATGAAATCATAGCACATAAACAGCCATTATTCATAACATACATCTACTTACAATTTAGCCACTATCCATAGCAATTCTTCAAGTCACAATATAATTCACAATTTAAATATTCATGAATCAATTATTAAATACTGATAACTGGCTTACTTACCTCAGTACGCAATTCAACAGGTATAAATAAGCTAGTCAGATGTCTGAGCACCTACAGGATCATTTACACAATTAATTTATTAGCAAAGAATATTAAAATGACCCTTAGAATTTCTACCCAAACTAGTTCATGGGCTCTACTTTGGGCTCGAATATCTCCCACTATACACACCCAATTGGGGAAGTAAAAATACCCCATGAAACTAGAATTCACCAAGATTCTAGCCATATATTTTTTTGCTAATCCCGACCCATTACGGGCCCAAAACCAGCCCCAAAACTTATACTGTTCGGCCCAAAAGGCCCTGAACCGGCCGGCCCAGCCGGCCCAGTTCAGCCAAAGCCATCCCCCCGCTCCCCTGTTTCGCCCGAAACAGGGGACAGCTTCTGGCCTCTCCACTTCATAAAACTCATCCTCAGAATCCTCCGTGGGCTTCCCCTCTTGAGTGGGTGCCCGATTGGTACCGCTTTTCTCAGCATCTTGCTCATTGCCCATTAAATTTCTCCTCTTCTTGCCACGAAAGCTCATCATCTGCTCAATAGGACGGAGGGAAGGCCTAATCTGAGCCCAAGATTGGATCTTATGTGTTCCCGTCTCCTTTTCTATTGTCCTCTTCTCCGCTCCAATTTCCTCCAGACCATGAGATTTGTCACGCACACTGTTATCGATTCGTGTCCCGTGACTCTAGCTTCCCGCAAAGATGATGCATTTCCACCTTCCTCTGGAGAAGAGTCATGGGAGGAAACTGGGGCAGACGTCGCCTGCCTCTCTAGGAAGCGGATCCATCGATCTGATCTCTCTTCTTCTTCCTCTCTTGGTATTGCTGCAAGTGTTGAGGCCGCACCGCAAATCCATAGACATCCCTCTTGTGCTCGAAGGTGATGATGGGCAAGCTCTTTCCCTTCATCTCCCCGATTGCCCGCTCTCTCTCTCTCTCTCTCTCTCTCTCTCTCTCTCTCTCTCTCTCTCTCGGCTATCTCTCTCTCTCTCTCTCTCTCTCTCTCTCTCTCGGGCATTAAGAGGATGGGCAAGGGATTACCTGGAAGAGGTGTGCGTCAGGGTGAATGAGGGAGTCATCCTTCGACTCCTTTTATTCTCCCATGCGATGCCTCGGATCAATAGAAGATGGGAACCCATCCGACGCGCGAAGACCCAAGAAACCAGACGTCGCATGGAGATTTAAACGTCAGAAGGGAGTTAAGATGCCAGGTGTCCCTAAAATAAATACTAAGAGTTACATTCCCCCATAATAATTTACGGGGGGTTACATTCTCCCCCCTTATAAAAATTTCGTCCTCGAAATTTGATATACATCCAATAGAATACAAATCCAAATTTTCTATCTCATAATCAGCTAAATTTCATTCAAAAGTCACCGTCATCGATACATCGTTGATCTGAAATAAGATAAAATAATTGAGGATGTTTCTTTTTCATTTTCTCCTTAGACTCCCAGATAATCTCCCTCTCAGAATAATTATTCCGCTGAACTTTGACATAAGGAATACTACACCATCTCAGAACTTAATCCTTGCGGTCCACAATGTGCACAAAATGATCTTCATAATTCAATTCTTTCTTAAGCTAAACTGGTTCAAGTTCTAACACATAACAGGTTTTTGAAATACACCTCCTCAGCCATAAAGATATAAAACACATTAAACACCCCAAAGAGTAATGAAGACAGTGCTAAGCTATAAGCCACCTCCTATTCCTTGATCAACATCTCAAATAGCCCAATAAATTGAGGACTCAGTTCACCTCTAAACACAAATCTCATTACATAATTGGTTAGTAAGACTTCCAAATGATTTTCAACATGAAATTTCAAATCTTTCTGTTTAACATCAACATAACTTTGTATTGACTCTGAGTTACATGAAGCTGCTTTGATACTTTCTCATATTTGTTAAACCAACTCAGTAATCAAAATTTTCTCTCTCACACTTCATCTCAATAAAATTTACACCTTTTATCATAGACAACAAAATGAATCCATTTGAATGTTGGCTTGGTAATCAATAAATAAGCAATTTCACTAAGGGTAAGAAGCGATACCAAGCACTTTCTAAATCCATCATATAGGCTTGCAATATATCATCTAAAATCTAATTGGTTCCTGGAATTTGTCCATCTATTTGAGGGTGGAAGATTGGACTAAAATTTAGCTTAATTCACTAAGCCAAATGAACACATCATCAAATTAGAAGAGTGAGACAAATGGGTTCAGACTCAATTTACGCAGTTTACCATTAAACCAAAAACAAATATTAACATCTTTATCTCACTAAAATTTCATCCTCAAAATTAAATGTCCACTAATTTTGTACCATTACAGATACTCACTAGCAACTTTTATTTCATTCCTAGGTACCCAAATGACGTATCCAATATCAACAATTAATTTGATCTTTCTACCAAATAAAATTGAATTCCTTAAGAAATATTTCTTTCCTATCATCTTTTTTTTTTTTTAATACCTTAACTTCTCACAACACAATCATTATAAATATCATAGACTCCATCACATGTATTATGTCATCCATTCTTAAGGTTAATAACCTATATCAATTACTGTTAATTCCTTGATAAGACAGTTCCAAGTTCTTTTGAATTAAATATAAGATAGTTTCCTTCCAATGCTCTCTCAACTCATAAATAGTTGAATGTGCCATTAATCATTACGACACTTATTTTAATCATCATAACATACTTGGTTTCACTCTTCAATACTTCAAGCTAACATCAATGAACATTAAGCCAATCATTTAGGATATCTTTCATAATTATCATAATCAACTAATTTAATTTCTTTGAATAATATCATCATTAATCACTGATATAATTAATATATCTCCTTCATATTTATCAATAATACCACCATAACCAATCAATTTCTCTTGAATAGGTCAGTATATCCTCAATAAATAATGCAATTTAAATGATTCAAATTCTTGAATCGATTATTTCATTACCAATGATTATCCAAATCATCTATAGATCATGCAATGTCTCATGCCATAACATGACCAACTAATTTAAACCCTTCAAATATCTCAAAGTGACTTTACTAATCTAGCTCAGATGGATACAAGACTTATAAAGTCAATCAAGATTGAAAATGCACTTACCATTCAAAAGACCTAATTGAAAATTATAGTAATCTCTCTATGACTTGAAAGTGATAATAGATGTACCCTTAACCATAATCTATAACTGATAATAATCAAAAATAAAATCATCTCCCTCCTATTTTCTTAACAATCAATATGCCACTTATGATATATAATTTATCCATCCTGGAGAAAGATATCTACTTAGGAACTATGAAGAAAGGTACAATAAGTATGCACAATAAATTAATGAACAGATATCTTGATTTAGAAATCTATAAAAATAAAAATCCCCATGAAATTCTTTATCAATGGAGTTTATCATAATCTCATTATTGCTAAAATCTTTCACCTTCTACCATCAAAATATTTGATCATTTATAGCCAAAATCAGTTCTAAAGATTAATAGAGTCTACTGCTCTCAAAACTTAAACAGTAATTGTCTCAGAATTTAAAATTTTATATTCTTCCTAAATGATCCATCATGACATAATATGCAGTCAACTATTTCATTAGCATCGATATCAACCATCTCCACATCTAGCAAATTAACAATCAGTTTTGAACATGCAATATCCATAATAAAGTTCTCTTAGTAAAATTCACTATATATACTTATCCATCCAGACTCAAATTCAAAAGTACTCAATTGTAATTGATCAAAAATATGTAGTTAACTATTTCATTCCCAAAATATCATCAATATTAATCATTTCTATAATCGGCAGATTAGCTCATAATCTTAACTTACAATATCAACAATGTAAGTTCTACAAATAAAATTCATTATATATATCCACATTCAAATTTAGATTTACTACCTCAAAATCCATATATCAACTCAATTGCAATATGAACATAATGTTGTTATCTTAGTCATATTAGTCATCAATTGAAATTTTTAACTATTATATCATATTCCACATATTCATCTGTCTTTTATTGCATATCCAATTAAAGTTTCATGGAACTGCTACGATCTATTTCCAACAAGTTTGACATAGATAAAACCTATAGAAGCCCCTAGGCCTCCCCACTGGTCAAGGCTACCAGCCAGGGAGTCCACATAAAATCATTAGCTTCTGATTTGATGGTTCATTCTTAATTTCTATCAAATTTATAATTCAATTAATATCTTGATAAACTTTAAATTTCAAGCTTCCAAAGCATAATTCATGAAATTCCTTTAAAGTCATAATTATCTCAATGTCATCCAAGTATTTTGCCTAGAGTGTCAATATGCATATGTCCCTAAGGTCATAACCTGGGACCTGTGGGTTATGGGCCCACCGCGCTTCCGCTGCGCAACTCTGATGCTGCATGTCCTCCATAGACTATACCATACCCGAGAGAGCTTGAAGCATCTCGGACCGGAATTGCTGGTGCTCAGTTCCAACTGGGTTGGCAGGGGCCATACCTCCAGTAGTTCCTTAACCCACCGACTGATCAGCATTACCGGCCAGAGAGTCCTCCTTATACTGTTGGCTCCTAGTATGGCGAGCCATAACTAATTCCTGGTAAATTGGATGTGGTTAATATCATCATAAACTAATGAATCAGGTGTTCTAAATATAATGTCATCAAAATATGTTCTCTCCGTGTTATCATGTCAATATGTCTGTATCCCTAGGGTCATAAGTTCTCTACCTGTTATCATGTCAATATGTCCGTGTCCCTAGAGTCATAACCTGAGCTCTGATACCACTAAAGCTGTCACGCCCCAGACCCAATATCGGGCTAGGGTGACAACCCACCGCGTGCCGGGCACGCAAGGCGTCACAAAATTTTTCACACATAACACAATTATATATAATCAGGTCAAATACAATACTAAAAGTTTTGGGGTACAAACCCTCACACACCACAATAATAAAGTCTGGGCATCAAGCCCTACACATATGTAATACTGGGGTTACAACAAAATAATGGTCTTGTTTTATTTAATAGAATATCCATCACCCCACCAATCCATCTTCAATCTCATGGCTCTGACAAAAACATTGTAAGATTTTGTGAGCTTACACTCAGTAAGTAAGCCACGTTATACAGTCAAATCATAGCATAGCAATCAATAAGCATATAAATGATCTGCATGCATAAACATTTCACAAATACTCAAACATGCAATGTAAGTAAACCCACTGTTTATACTCTCAACGGTAACTATAAATGTGACCCACGGCCCTGCAATATCTCATAGTGTACCAACAAGCATCCCCCCTACTGAAAGGGTCAAAATACCATAGTGTACCAACAAGTATTCCCCCTACTGAAAGGGTCGAAATACCATAGTGTACCAATAAGTATCCCCCCTACTGAAAGGGTCGAAATACTATAGTGTACCAATAAGTATCCCCCCTACTGAAAGGGTCGAAATACTATAGTGTACCAACAATATCCCCCCTACTGAAAGGGTCAAATACCATAGTGTACCAATAAGTATCCCCCCTACTGAAAGGGTCGAAATACCATAGTGTACCAACAGTATCCCCCCTACTGAAAGGGTCGAAATACCATAGTGTACCAACAGTATCCCCCCTACTGAAAGGGTCGAAATATATAGTGTACCAATAAGTATCCCCCCTACTGAAAGGGTTGAAATACTATAGTGTACCAACAAGTATCCCCCCTACTGAAAGGGTCGAAATACCCGGGTCACGCCATATCATAAACCACCAGAACACATACTCTATATGTGTGATGCCACAACGAACCAAGCAGAACACATCCTCTAGATGCGTGTGTGGTATAACATGATAAAGGAGAACCGCAGCGACACATAACAGTACCTCACATCACATGCACTCATCATATCAACAACTCAATATTGCATAAACAGTGGATTATACCTACTAAATATTTGCATGTAATATATCACATCAATGTCATAATAACTGCATCTCTCATGCATCCACATATGAAATCATAGCACATAAACAGCCATGTATTCATAACATACATCTACTTACAATTTAGCCACTATCCATAGCAATTCTTCAAGTCACAATATAATTCACAATTTAAATATTCATGAATCAATTATTAAATACTGATAACTGGCTTACTTACCTCAGTACGCAATTCAACAGGTATAAATAAGCTAGTCAGATGTCTGAGCACCTACAGGATCATTTACACAATTAATTTATTAGCAAAGAATATTAAAATGACCCTTAGAATTTCTACCCAAACTAGTTCACGGGGTCTACTTTGGGCTCGAATATCTCCCACTATACACACCCAATTGGGAAGTAAAAATACCCATGAAACTAGAATTCACCAAGATTCTAGCCATATATTTTTCTTGCTAATCCTGGTCCGTTACGGGCCCAAAACCAGCCCCAAAACTCATACCTGTTCGACCCAAAAGGCCCTGAACCGGCTGGCCCAGCCGGCCCAGTTCAGCCAAAGCCATCCCCCGCTCCCCTGTTTCGCCCGAAATAGGGGACAGCTTCTGGCCTCTCCACTTCATAAAACTCATCCTCAGAATCCTCCGTGGGCTTCCCCTCTTGAGTGGGTGCCCGATTGGTACCGCTTTTCTCAGCATCTTGCTCATTGCCCATTAAATTTCCTCTTCTTGCCACGAAAGCTCATCATCTGCTCAATAGGACAGAGGGAAGGCCTAATCTGAGCCCAAGATTGGATCTTATGTGTTCCTGTCTCCTTTTCTATTGTCCTCTTCTCCGCTCCAATTTCCTCCAGACCATGAGATTTGTCACGCACACTGTGATCGGATTTGTGTCCCGTGACTCTAGCTTCCCGCAAAGATGATGCATTTCCACCTTCCTCTGGAGAAGAGTCATGGGAGGAAACTGGGGCAGACGTTGCCTGCCTCTCTAGGAAGCGGATCCATCGATCTGATCTCTCTTCTTATTCCTCTCTCGGTATTGCTGCAAGTGTTGAGGCCGCACCGCAAATCCATAGACATCCCTCTTGTGCTCGAAGGTGATGACGGGCAAGCTCTTTCCCTTCATCTCTCCGATTGCCCACTCTCTCTCTCTCTCGGGGCTCTCTCTCTCTCTCTCTCTCTCTCTCTCTCGGCTATCTCTCTCTCTCTCTCTCTCTCGGGCATTAAGAGGATGAGCAAGGGATTACCTGGAAGAGGTGTGCGTCAGGGTGAATGAGGGAGTCATCCTTCGACTCCTTTTATTCTCCCACGCGACGCCTCGGATCAATAGAAGATGGGAACCCATCCGACGTGCGAAGACCCAAGAAACCAGACATCGCATGGAGATTTAAACGTCAGAAGGGAGTTAAGATGCCAGGTGTCCCTAAAAATAAATATTAAGAGTTACATTCCCCCATAATAATTTACGGGGGGTTACAGCAGCCATGTACCAAATCGTCATGCCCGGTAAGTTAATGTTTTAGCCGATCACTACACTATCCATAACTACGACATTCCTTTCAGATACATACTCAAAATGTCCAGTTTTAGAGAATAATATTCTGCTACAAATATTATGCAATAATCTCAGCTCTAGGGGCAATTGATTAGCCCTAATTTCCTCAAACTCTGCAACTTCTCTACCAAGCATCCTTGACAGTGCCTCACCCCTTTCACTGTGGGAATTGGCAATAGGTCCAATAATAGGAATTTCTAACAAATTTTTCAAAATTTTCGAAGTAAGGTGGATTCTAGTACCTCTTATATAACTGACGAGGCCTCCATCTCCTCTAGACAAGTTAAGATAAAAATCCTTAACCAAAGCGAGGTAAGTAGGAACATCTAATGAACATACATTCTCCCATCCCATTTCTTTAATTTTTCTACCAGGAGAGAAACCCTCAGCTTCAAAACATCCGAAGTCTACTTTTCTACCCATAGTAATCACTTTCCTGGCTAAAAGATCAACATGTGGAGAAGAATGATCAGGGATGGCACTAGGAGTGGAGGACGATGACGTTGAAGACGAGCTGTGCGAGGGTTGACGTGCTGGATGCCTCACAGTCCACTTTCCCATCATCACAGTCGCTCCAAATATTCATCCTCAGTGCTTAGGTGCCATAGATTGCTAGAGAGTGATGGATTTGAGGGATTCTAGGATTTGGAAGGTTAGGAGAGAGTTTTGGAAGAGATTGGAAATGAATGAGGTCGAATAGGTGTCGACTCTGCCCTAAATAGTCAACCTGAGACCATAAGGTGTCGGCTCCCGCAAAGCCAGATGTCGACTCCAAGTCGCTAACATAGTCAGCGCCTGAAATAGAGTCGGCTCCGCAAGGCGAGTATCGGCTCCAGGGTCTCAGACAGAGAGCGACACAGATAGGATGTCGACTCCACTAATAGAGGTGTCGACTCCCAAACAGTTTCAGTGGAAAAATTAGATTTTTCAAAGATCTGAAACTTGTCAAATAATCAATAAATTTAGATAAAATTCCTTGGAATGTGGTGAATCAAAGGGTTCAAATATCTAGATAAGTTTTCCTTAGAATCACAAATGATTTTTCAAGAAAAATAATTGTATCCTAGATAGCCATTCCTAGGAGTTTCAAAAATCATTCCAATGGGTCACAAATTCCTAACTCTCATCTAAGATAACAAAATCTTTCTTCACTTAGGGGTTTTGTAAATATGCTAATTGTTCATCAGTACAAACATAATCAAGATAAATATCATTATTAGCTACATGTTCTTTAATGAAATGATATCTTATTTCAATGTGTTTTGTTCTTGAGTGTTGAATAGGATTTTTAGTTAAATTTATTGCACTAGTATTATCACATCTAATTGGAGTTTTATCAAGTGTTATACCATAATCTTCAAGTTGTCGCTTAATCCAAAGGATTTGAGCACAGCAACTTTCAGCTGCAACATATTCAGCTTCAACAGTTGATAATGCATCCAAATTTTACTTTTTGCTAAACCAAGAGATTAAGTTACTACCTAAAAATTGACATGCACCACTTGTACTTTTTCTATCCATTTTACAACCAGCATAATCAGAATCAGAATATGCAATCAAATTTAATGTTGAGTCTCTAGAATACCATAATCCTACATTTTTGTTCCACTTAAATATCTTAGAATTCTTTTTACTGCAATCAAATGAGATTCTTTAGGTTCAGATTGATATCTATAACATAAACAAACAGCAAACAAATATCAGGTCTACTTGCCATTAAATAAAGTAGTGAACTGATCATACCTTTATAATATTTTTGATCAATTTGCTTACCATCTTCATCTTTATCCAATTTGCATGGACTCATAGGTATTCCAAGGGGTTTAACTGATTCCATTCCAAACTTCTTGAGAATTTCTTTTGTGTACTTTGTTTGATTGATAAAAATTCCCTCTCTTTCTTGTTTGATTTGTAGTCCAAGGAAGAAGCTAAGTTCTCCCATCATGCTCATCTCAAACTCACCCTGCATCAACTTTGCAAATTCTTGGCATAAAAGATCGTTAGTAGCACCGAATACAATATCATCTACATAAATTTGTACTACTAATAAATCTTTATCTTTCTTTTCAAAAATAAGGTTTTATCAACATTTCCTCTAGAAAAATTATTTTTAATTAAAAAATTACTTAACCTATCATACCAAGCTCTAGGTGCTTGTTTTAAACCATATAGTGCTTTGTGTAGTTTAAAAACATGATTTGGAAATTCATGATCTTCAAAAATAGGTGGTTGTTCTACAAAAACTTTCTCATTTATAAATCCATTTAAAATGCACTTTTCACATCCATTTGAAATAAATTAATGTTCATATGATATGCAAATGCAAGTAATAGTCTAATTGCTTCTAATCTAACAACAAGTGCAAAAGTTTCATCAAAATCAATTTCTTCTTCTTGATTATATCCTTTTACAACTAATCTAGCTTTATTTTTAATTACTATGCATTTGCATCTAATTTATTTCTAAATTTAGATCCTATAACAGAATGACCTTTGGGTCTATCAACTAGGGTCCTTACTTTATTCCTAGTAAATTGATTTAATTCCTCTTGCATAGCTAACATCCAATTACTATCTTTTTTGGCTTCCTTGATAGTTTTAGGTTCTATATGAGACACAAATGCAAGATGATTATTGATATTTCTCATTGATGATCTAGTTCTTACACCTTGAGATGGATCACCTATAATAATTCCTTTGGATGACCATAAGCATATCTCCAATCTCTAGGTAGATATACATCATTACGAGTAGTATCAATAACATCATCCTTAGGTGAATCATCATCTTAGCTTCTGGTTCATGATCTGAAGATACATCTATATTCAATTTTTCAATATCTCTTTTAAGCAAATTTGTATCTTCCTCATCATCAATCTTTTCAGAACTTGATGCTAAAGACTCATCAAAAAATATGAATTGATTCTTCTATAATTAAATATTTCTTATTAAATACTCTATAAGCTTTGCTAGAAGTGGAATATCCTAAGAATATACCTTCATCAGATTTAGCGTCAAACTTTTCAAGATTATTTTTACCATTATTGTGAATGAAACATCGACAACCAAATGCATAAAAATAACTAATATTAGGTTTCCTATTATGCCATAACTCAAAGGGAGTTTTCTTAAGGATTGATCTAATTAAGGCTCTATTTAGGATGTAACATGCTGTATTTATAGCTTCCGCCCAGAAGTACTTTGGAGTTGGCTTTCACATAGCATGGTACGGGACCATATTTTCTAGAGTCCTATTTTTCTTTCTACAACTCCATTTTATTGCAGTGTTATATGTGTTGAAAAGTTATGATGAATGTCATTTTCAATGTAGAAATTTTTAAACAAATGATTTTAAATTCAGTTCCATGATCACTTCTAAGAGACACTATGGTGTGTTTTTCTCATTTGTGACTTTCTTGAAAAATTTCAAAAATATAGAAAAAGTCTCATCTTTGTGAGCTAAAAATAATACCCAAGTGGATCTAGAATAATCATCTACTATCACAAGACCATATTTCTTTCCTCCTAGACTAGTGGTTCTAGTAGGTCCAAAAAGGTCCATATGAAGTAGCTTGAGTGGCCTAGTAGTGGAAACAATATTTTTAGATTTGAAAAAATTTCTAGTTTGTTTTTCAAATTGACATGCATCACAAATTTATTGTTTTCAAAATCTAATTTTGGAAAACCTTTAACTAAATCCATTCTAATTAATTTTGAGATTAAGTGTATGCTTGCATGACCTAGTCTATGATGCCATAGCCATCCAATCTCATTTACTTTAGCATTATCAGCAATTAAGCAATGATTACTAGTAGACAAATTGTCTAAATCAATTAAGTATACATTGTCATTTCTATTTCCAATAAATATAATGCTATTGTTAATGGGATTTGATACAGTGCATATAGAAGCTTCAAAGAAAACTTTGAAACCTTTATCACACAGTTGGCTAATGCTAATTAAATTATGCTTTAATCCATCTACATACAAAACATTTTCAATAAAAGTGAAGGGAGTGATTTGAATTTTACCAAAGCCTATAATTTGGCCTTTGCCATTATCTCCAAAAGTTACAACTCCTCTTTTGATTTCAAGGGTAATGAATTGCTCCTTGTCACCCATCATGTGTCTTAAGCAGCCACTATCAAGATACCATTTTCTTTTTGATCCTTTGGCCACAAGACACTCCTTTTGGAACCCATATTTTCTTGCCTTTTAGATTTAAGTTCTTATGAGATATTTTGAAATTACATTCATAAGATTTATGTCCTTTTTTGTTACAGTGATAACATGAAATATCATTTTTCTTCACAAAGAAATTTTGACATATTTTTGTTTCATGTATGGTCTATATCCTAAACCAGCTTTATCAAAAATAGCTCCTTGATTATTCAATAGTAAGTTAAGTTTTTTTAAGCTATGTAAATTTATCAACAATGTTCTTATATTTATCATTTTCTTTCTTCAAATTAAGATTTTCTTCAGAAATTGATTCTTTTTCCTTCAATATGTCTTCTTTTTCAGATTTAAACCTTTAATCTCAAAAACAAGTTCATTTTTCATTTTGATAAGATTTAAATTTTTAATTTTCAATGATTTGTTCTTATTTCTTAAAATCTTGAAATCACTAACTAATTCATTGAAAGTATCATATAACTAATCAAAAGTGAAATCAAAATTGGGGGTTTCAAAATTTACCTCATCGTCATTCGCCATGAAGCATATGTTGGCAACTTCTTTTTGTTCTTCTTCGGATGAAGACTCTTCACTATCACTCCAAGTTGTAACATAGGCTTTCTTTTTTTTCTTGTATCCCTTCTTTAATTGAGGACATTAAGATTTAAAGTGCTCTGGTTTCTTGCATTCATAACATATTAAGGAGTCTTTTCTTTTTCCTTGTCCTTTTTTTTTCTCTTTCTCCTTCCAATTTTTTTTTAGACTTTCTCTTGTCGAAGGATCTCCTTTGCATAAATTTCTTGAATTTTCTAGCAAGGAGAGCTGTCTCATCATCTTCTTCATCATCTTTACTACTCTCTTCTCATTTCTGCAGCCTTGAGAGCTATTATTCTTTTCTTTTTCACATCTTCCTCTTGATGTTGTTTCATTGTCAATTCATGAGTCATCAAGGATCAAGTAGCTCTTCCAAAGGTAAATGTTTAAGTCTTTGGCTTCTTGGATTGCAGTCACTTTAGCTTCCCATGATCTTGGAAGAGACCTAAAAATTTTATTCACTAATTCAGAGTTAGTATAAGTCTTACCAAGACTCTTTAAACCATTTACAATATCAGTGAATCTAGTGTACATGCATGTGATTGATTCATTTTGTTCCATGCTAAATAGTTCATATTTGTGCACTAGAATATTGATTTTAGATTCCTTAACTTGGTTGGTACCCTCATGAGTAACTTCTAACCTATCCCATATTTCTTTGGCTGAAATGCAAGTGGATATTCTGTTGAATTCATTTGCATCCAAAGAATAGTATAGGACATTCATGGCTTTGGCATTGAGCTGAGCCATTTTCTATCATTTTCATTCCAGTCCCTTTTGGGCTTAGGAACTATAGATCCATCAACTATGTGTGTGGGTGTGCTAGGACCATTAATAATTACACTCCATAGTTCATAATCTAAAGCTTGAATAAAAATTCTAATTCTAGCTTTTCAATAAGAATAATTTGTGCCACTAAACAAAGGAGGTCTATTGGTGGATTGACCTTCAGAAAAGGATGATGTAGCTTGAGCTGTCATTTGGATCTTTAGCTCTTGATCGTTAAATCAAGCCGAAATGAGCACAAGCTCTGATACCAATTGTTGGCCAGATGGCAACCCAAGAGGGGGGGTGAATTGGGTTCTTTAAAAAATTTAACAATTAAAAAATTAATTCCACTAAGTTAATGTGCATAAGTGAAGTGATGCAGTAAATAATAAACACAATATAGATGAGAGAGAGAGAGTAATAAGCACGACAAACACAAGAAAGTTTATAGTGGTTCGGTGTATCCCACACCTACGTCCACTCCCAAGCAATTCTTGGGTCCACACTATAATCACCCTGATTACATCTGAGTTATTTTCCAATATCACAACTTGAACTTGTTGTTTTACACATGGTCACAACGAACCCAGCTGGTTTTTACGGGTTCACCAGCACACAACCCAACCGTAAGCTACACTTAGCTTACCCCAAGGTTAACTACCTCAACTAATTTAATCCCCTGATTGAATTAGGACACAAGCAATTTAAGTATAAGTTTACAGCAATTTAAAGCTCCTCAAATGAGCAAATATGCAATGTAAATAAAATAAGAATAGAAAAGTTTGTTTTTGAAGTGATTTGAAGTTGAGCTTTTCTTCTTTTCCTCCTCTCTTCTGAATTGGCTAACAGTATTTGAACTTTGATTCTTGAACGAAGTTCATTGAAGAGAAGTTGAAAATTTAGGGCTCAAGCTCTTCTCCTTCAAATTGGTAGAAATCCTTCGGATTTGATCTTGAAATGCCTTTGGATTTCTCTTCTTTCTTTCTTCAATTGATGACTTTGAGCACAGAGATTTTCCCTCTTGAAAACTAGATGATTTCTCTCTATTTCTTTCCAGTTTTCTTCTCTCTATTTTTTTATATTTTTCATTCTCTGTTTTGAAATGGATGATGCCTTTTTATAATCCTCCATAATCCAAGGTTAGGTGAAATATAGCCGTTACAAAGTACTTGGATTGCTTCCTTATGCAAAGAAATAGATCTGTTGGGGGTTAGGTGAAGAAATGTTACCATTGGAATCCGTTCTGATAGATTTGAAATTTTGTTCCTGACAGGTTGGAGTTGGCTCTAACTTTTCATGTGTGGCTCAAAGTCGGGTTTCCAAAAATAGCAACAAAACATTGGTTGGTGAGTCGGCTCCGAGAAATTGTGGTGTTGGCTCGACGCGATCTGAAGTCGGCTTTAATTTTCGAGGGTGTCGACTCTAACGATGTCCCAAAAATACACTCTATGTTCTTAGGTTAGAGTCGGCTCTAAAATTTTTAGGTGTCGGCTCTAAAACTTCAGGTGTCGACTCCGAAACTTCAGGTGCCGGCTCCAAAAACTGATACAGAAAGCACTTCTCTGTGTCTCAGGTTAGAGTCGGCTCTAGAATTTCATGTGTCGACTCCGAACTGTGCCAAAAACATTGAACTATTCTGATACGCCCTAGGGTCGGCTCCAGACACAGTGGGTGTCTGCTCCAAGTTTTGAACTTAAATATTTTCCATTAAAAAACTAATTCAAACTTAATTTTGTATATCATTTGAATAACTTAACCTTTCTAAGTTCCTGAAACACTTGTTAATTTCATTAATAACACAAGAAATATACTCATGGCTTTTGTTAATCATCAAAATCAATAAGTGGGTCAACATGACCCCTGGGGTTCCCATGCTGTCTCGACAGCGCACCAGCATACGATCTTTTTTCTTGTAAGCCTCCACCTCTAGGATCTATCAAGATTAACTTTGATGGGAGTGTTCATGGTAGAATTGCTGGCTCAGGTTTTATGTTTAAAGGATCGGATGGTGCGATGCTAACTGCTGGTGGATTTAGCCATATTGACTCCTTGATGCCTCTAGCGGAGTTGTATGCCTGCTTAGACAGGTATTTCTATGCCATTCGCAGCCTTGATGCTCGTTCTCTTTATTAAGGGGAATGCTATTACAATAATTTTACTACTAGAAAAGTGTGATTTATCGAGGGATTTTACCGAGGAAAAAAATCCCTCGCAATTTTGAGGGATTTTTTGATAAAAAAATATAAACTATAAAAATTTTTGATAAAAAATATTTTCTCACAAAATCCATCGTAAAATTAATTTTGTAAAAAATTTTTCGAGGAATATTTCTAACATAAATGGGTTCTTTGTAAAAAAAATTTGATAAAAATTCCTCGAAAAATCCCTCTCAAATTAATTTTGCAAGGGATTTTTTGAGGGATTTATTTTTCATTAATGAGTTATTATAAATTTTTTTGATGAAAAAAATCCCTCAAAAAATTCCTCGCAAAATTTAAGTTCCGAGGAATTTTTCGAAGGATCTTTCAAGGGATATTTCTATAATAAATGGCTTATTTGTAAAAAAATTGATAAAAAATCCCTTAAAAATTAATTTTGCATGGGATTTGTTGAGGGATTTGTCTTTCATTAATTAGTTATTAATAAAAATTTTGATGAAAAAATTCCCTCAAAAAATTTCTTGCAAAATTAATTTTTGAGGGATTTTTTTGATGATTTTACGAGGGATATTTTTATAATAAATGCTTATTTGTAAAAAAAATGATAAAAAAAACAAACTGAGGCCTTGGTGGAGCCTGCAGGGGAGGAGCAGGTGCCCATGATCGAGGGAAGGAGCTCGGACAAGGGGAGAGAGCAAGGTAAAGGTCTTGCGGCCGAAGCTTCTTCCACCAAAGTTTCGGGTAAACTGGCGCCTGGGCTGGCCGAGTTATCCGAGGTATCCCAGGTTAGTATTCTGCTGAGGGAGGCTGAGAGGGCAAATGCTCCTCAGTTGGAGGTCATCCGGACCGATCCTTTGGACGGCGATGGTTAGCCCGGTGGCTTGGAATCAGCCGTCGAGGCGGCGTTTGCGGACTTGATGAGGTTAGCACTATATCCGGGCGTGGATCCCTCAGCGAATGAGTTCGTAGACCTAGATCTGGTTGATGCCGTGTTTGGCTAGCGGGGCATGGCGAAGGATGTACACCTCCTCCCCGAGATCGACAATTCCACCCTCATGGGGCTAGCCAGGTCCTACACCTCCCGGGTGAGTTACTACTCCCGAGTAGCGAATGCTTTTTGACTAGCTCGGTCGTGCTTTTCTCACTTGTGTTTTGTTCTACATAGTGCTTTAGTTACTAGGGCACTGTGCTGGTGCTTGAGTCTAGCAACAGGGGCCAGCGCCAGGCTAGGAGAGTTAGCGCCGAGCTTCGATCGCGGGCGGAGGCGTCTGATACGTTTGAGCAAGCTTTGGGTACCGCCAACGAGAATTTGAAGAAGATGAGGGTGCTGCATCAGGCCGCCCTAGATAATGCTTCCAAGCTGAGCCTCGAAGTGAAAGAGCTATGCGGCTCCTGGCGAAGTTCGATGACACATGCTTGGAGTTATCGCAGATAAAATCCAGGCATTTCGAAGAAATGGAAACTGTCAAGAAACAGTTTAGCGAAAGCCTAGGCAGGCAGATGAGAGAGGCCGTCGAGGAGAGAAACCGCTTGAATAAAATGCTTGGCAAGTTGGAGGAGAAGGTGCGGCAACTTAACCGTGGTATCGCTGATAGGGATGACCAGATCAAGTGGCACCAGGAAAAGCTAATCCAATTAGATAGAGAGCTCTCCCAAGCCTGGGGGGAAGCCGATGGTAGGCAATCAAAGATCAATAACCTCAAGAGCAGAATCGAGCAAATTAGGGCCGATAAACAGAGGCCTATTGGCGAGGCCAAGGAGCTGACCAAGAAGTTAGCTCGGCAGGAGGAGGAGGTATGGTACTACCCCCTTTTTTTAGCTTCCCTTACTGGCTCATCATGGCATCGGCTAATTCTGTTTTTACAGATGAAGAAGGTGGAGTTGGAGAATCGAAGTCAGATGCAGTCCCTGCAAGGGGAACTAGCATCTAGCCGAGGGAGGAACTCAGAGCTCGAGAGGCGGGTCAGTAAGACTGAGAAGCAGATTGCCTTACTGCGGGGTCAAGTTGTTGAAAGTGAAATGTGGCTCGCTTTGCTCAGGGGCGAACAAGATGCAACCTGTGTCAATGCCTACCAGCTTGGTGTAGAGGAAACTCGAAGTAAGATATCCAAGAAACATCCAGAATGGGACCTCTCCTTCTTGGATGTTGAAACCTTCGAGGCCTGTTCACCAGGGGATGAAGAGGACGAATATATCGATGTTTCGGACACCGATCTCGACATTGTTCTGGATGCTAGTGTGGCCGCGGCTCCCGAAGGGCATACTCGTCATACCACCGGGGAAACAGTAGTGTTTGAAAAGGGTGAGACAAGTCAAGCTCCCCCGAACATCACCGAGGAAGCTGCCGAGGCCGTTGGGGCTGTTCCCGACCCTGATTCTTAAGGGTTATCTGTATGTTTTTGTTTTTCAAACTTGTAACCCGGTTGACGTTTTCTTAAGGGTTATCTGTATGGACCTTTTTCTTATGCGTGATTGTTTTTCTTGAATGGTCTTTTGTCTCAAGTTTTCTTTCGACCGCGGGCAGCTCATGGCCTATCCGCATTGTTTGGTCGACTTAACTCGGTCCTGAATAAACATCCCGGTCAAGGCCGAGGTATCAAGGTAGATCAAGCAGGACTGAGATATGAGAATAGCTCAGTTGGAGCCAAAGTTAGATAGTTCGGTCTGATCAAGGCGAGAAAGTGGATGCGCCTTTGGAGAGAGTCTGATCCCGAAAAGGGGGTTAGTTGAATTCCCCACCGTCATTTACTTATCTTTTTCGGTAAAGAGGGAGCGATTCTTTGCTTCCCGCGAGCAGCCACTGAAGCGACGACACGTGGCGAGGCTTTATGGCAGTGGCGTTGGAGCCGATGGCTCGGACGATTAGGGTACTCGCCGAAGTAGTTTAAATACCAGTGGGTGGTAGGCTATCGCTAATCCTTTCCTCTGTCGATCTTTTGTTGGTTTATCTAAACTTGTTATAGTAAGATGGCTTCTGAGGATGAAGGGAGATCAGCCGGAGCACCAGTCGACAGCGTCAATGCCCGTTGGGGGACCCGCAGGGCCGTACTAGGATAAACATCGACGGGGAAGTCCTGGCATCATCGTTTGCAAGCCACGAGCAACTCCAAAAGGCAGTCGAGCAATACATGGTTGTCTCTACTAGGGAGATTGTGCTCCTCCGCGAGGCTAATAGCCGATTGGAGAAGCAGGTGGCGTCCCTTAAGCAACTGGTGGGCGAGCTAGCTCTGCAGCGAGGGGAGGGCTCAGCCGCTCCTGGAGAAAATGACAAGCCTTTGTGAGGGCCGATGTATTTTTCTTTCTTTTCTGTAGCCCTTTCTATGATAAATGAAGAGAAAAGTTTCCGTAGCTTTTGTGCTTGCTGCTGTTTTTGAAACGCTCGCTTTCACCGTGCAAGTCTTATAAGTGAGCCACTCTCTTGGGGGATTTTTGGCCACCTCGGTAAGGTTCAAGGCGTAGTGCCTATGCTTTAGTCAAGTATGAAGAGTGTTTCTTCATCGTTGAGATAAAGGCAGCTATCTTAGTCCGGATAGGAGTGTAGGATAACACTCAGCCATGCTGGACCGAAAAGGGATACCTTGGTTTGTTCCGAAGTATGAAAGCGGCTTGGCCTTGGATGGGAGCACAAGGCGATGTCCAGGTTCATGCCTGGATACAACAGGCAGTTAGGCCGGAGTGAGGAATATTGAAACACCTTTATCGAGGAGTACTTGGCCTTCGTGCCTCTTTATTGCTCTGTCAGTGCCTTATCTTTTTTCAAGGCGAGTCGACCTTCATTTTGCCAAAGTAGATAATACGGCTTTGTAGCCAGCAGAAGGTTGCCTCGGTATTTTCCAAGGGCATTTATCTCGTCGATCTTTCCCAACACGAGTTGTTTTAACGTACGACACAAGCGCTTGTTTGCCATTGGAGGTGTCGTTTTCACCGAGCGATTTCCCAGGTCTGCCCGTATCTTTAAGATCAGCGGGCGATTTTTGCAATTATGACCCATGATCCGGGATCAGAGGAGATCCTCTAGCGTACGTCATGGATTGAGAGACGCATTTGGCGTGCATAGAAGGGCGCTATTTTCATCCTGGGAGGCCATGTGGCAGCGTGGATTGGGCATTTTGAATCTCGGGGCTTTCTACTTTAATATCTGCTCCCGGTTCATTTCGCCTATAAGAAGGGGAGGAAGGGGCCGTGGTAGGCCATTCCCAAAAATTTTCTTCTCTATGAGCTGTGAAAATTTTATGATGCATGTATCCCTAAGGCTTAGCGCTAAGGGACCGAGTTTTCCTTTTGCAAGTCATCTTTCCCGGATAGTTGGGGTGATGAAGGAGTCGCTAAAGAGCGGATCGTCCTCAAGGGAGGAGCTTCGGAGATCACATGGAGAGCGCATAGGAGGTTCGCAGAGATCACATGGAGAGCGCACATATGTGCTTCCTGTGTATCCTTTGTGGTTTGGCTGCGGGGGTCGCAGGGTAAGAAGTGCACAGGCACCCCCGTAGCTCGCAAGGACTCCCTTCTCCCTCGGGCTGGATTCTCGGCTCTTCTCTGAGGGGAATCCTTTGCCGCATGGAGAGGGAGTTGAGAGCAGCGTGGGGCTGATGGTCCCCTAGCTCTCTCAATCGGGCGGCGACCTGCAGCCCAGCATCCCACCCAGGAGGAAGCTTCCTCAGCATCAGCGTCCATGGGTCTGCGTCTCTTTTTTGATCCCTTAGTTCATCCAGAGGACCCGTGGAGTGCTGGATCGGCCTTAGCCGACGGTTTGGGGCGAGCTGTCTGATTTGTCTGATTTCTTGGGTCAGACGCCGAAATGTCATTATTAACCGAAACTGACTGAAGCAGTTGGCCGAGCTATGTACTCATTTTTATTTTCTGTGCTTTGATGCACTTGTAACTCCTCGTAGGAGGTTGTAACTTTTCTTTTGATGAGGAATAAAGAAAGTTTTCATTCCTCCTTTCTTTAGTCTCTGCCTCTTCTGTGCTGAGAGTTGTTACTCCCATATTACGCTTTTTATGCTGTAGCATATTTGGCAGTGCTATCGCGGCTTAGTTTTTGCTAAGGCCAGTGTCCGGTCCTCAGCGAAGATAGCGTATATCCATGATTGAGTCAAAGAGGGACCTAGGCGATCCTATGGACTCATGAGGTAGGCATGATCTTATTTATAGAGGTAGGTATTTCGGCAGGGAAAGACAGATCATGACATGCCTTTGCTGTTGAGTAATGGGAGGTCATTTGCCTCCGCCAAGATATAATAGGATGCCTTAGCCGCATCAAAGCGATGGAGAGATTACTCGACTAAGCCGAAGCTTCAGGATATCACTCGTTGTTGCCGAGGTATGAAGGATATCACTCGGTTGTTGCCGAGGTACGAAGGATATCACTCGGTTGTTGCCGAGGTATAATATTTTGTTTGGCTCTTGCAGCAAATGTAGATTCTGGTGCGGGCTGCCAAAGAGGATGAGGGTTATCCGAGCGACGCATGGGGGTGCCGAGTTTTATGACTTGGTTATCCTCGAGAGAGGCGAGCTAGTGCCGATCGTTGATGCGCTTTTCCGCATCTTTTCATGGATGTCCAATTCGAGGGAGTCTGGCAGGTTCTCGAGGACATTTATTTCAGAGGGGTTTGGCAAACCGAAGGGAGCATGGTCCCTAGAAAAAGGGGGGGAGTTCCCCGCGCACCTCGTCGATGCCTCCCGATCTTCCTCGATGAGGGGGCGCGATGACGTGTGGTGAGTTTCCATGGGTCGAGATTAATGACTTGAGTGATCAAAATACTCACCAGGAGTGGTTTAAATATGGACGAGAGGGATGCCTATGCCGGTCATCCTTTCGGCTAGTCTCCCAATGACTCTTGAGTGTGGATATGGCCTCCGACGGCGAAAGGCGATCGACTCAAGGACCGAACGGCAGTGCTAACGGCCGTAGGGACTCCCGGGGGAGCCACATTGCAGTGACTATTGATGGGGTGGTTCTGGCGTCAGCGTTCGCGAGCCATGAGCAGCTTCAAAGAATGGCCGAGCGATATTTGGCTGTTTCAACAAGGGAGATCGAGCTCCTTTGCCGTGTTATCAGCTAGCAGGAAGGAGAAATAGCGTCCCTTCATCAACAGGTCACTGAGTTGGCTCGGCATGAGGAGGGTCGGTGGCTCCTGGGAAAGATGATAAGCCCCTGTGAGGATTCTTTTTATCTTTTCTTTTCCTCTTTGTTGTTTCCTTTATGATAAATAAGGAAGGTTTTTTGCAACTTCTATTTTTGCTGCCATCCCCAAGATGTTTGTCCCCATCGAACAATGTTCTGCATTTTGGAGACCGATAGGTCGGCCGGGGCTTGTAAGCGGCCCAAATCTGAACGAAGCTTAGGAGAACGTTTAGGTCGTTGGGACTTGTAAGTGGCCCAAATCCGAGCTAAGTTTTGGAGATCGTTTAGGTCATCCGGGGCTTGTAAGAGGCCCGAATCCGAGCTAAGTTTAGGAAAATGTTTGGTTCGGCCGGGGCTTGTAAGCGACCCAAATCCGAGTTAAGTTTTGGAAATCGCTTAGGTCGGCCGGGGCTTGTAAGCGGCCCAAATCCGAGCTAAGTTTTGGAGATCGCTTAGGTCGGCTGGGGCTTGTAAGCAGCCCAAATCTGAGCTAAGTTTTGGAGATCGCTTAGGTCGGATGGGGCTTGTAAGTGGCCCAAATCCGAGTTAAGTTTTGGAGATCGCTTAGGTCGGCTGGGGCTTGTAAGCGGCCCGAATCCGAGCTAAGTTTTGGAGATCGCTTAGGTCGGTTGGGGCTTGTAAGTGGCCCGAATCTGAGCTAAGTTTAGGAGATCGCTTAGGTTCGGCCGGGCTTGTAAGCGGCCCAAATCTGAGTTAAGTTTTGGAGATCGCTTAGGTCGGCGGGGCTTGTAAGCGGCCCGAATCCGAGCAAAGTTTTCGAGATCGCTTAGGTCGGCCGGGGCTTGTAAGCGGCCCGAATCCAAGCTAAGTTTTGGAGATCGCTTAGGTCGGCCGGGGCTTGTAAGCGGCCCAAATCCGAGCTAAGTTTAGGAAAATGTTTGGTTCGGCCGGGGCATGTAAGCGGCCTGAATCCGAGTTAAGTTTTGGAGATCACTTAGGTCGGCCGGGGCTTGTAAGCGGCCCGAATCCGAGCTAAGTTTTGGAGATCGCTTAGGTCGGCCGGAGCTTATAAGCGGCTCGAATCTGAGCTAAGTTTTGGAGATCGCTTAGGTCGGCCGGAGTTTGTAAGCGGCCCGAATCTGAGCTAAGTTTTGGAGATCGCTTAGGTTGGCCGGGGCTTGTAAGCGGCCCGAATCCGAGCTAAGCTTTGGGAGAACGTTTGGCTCTTAATCATACTGGGGGCGCTCGGCCGTACCGAGTCTTTATAAAGTAGGACTTGACCCAGCCGAGGTTCGGAGATTCAATTGAAAGCTTGGGGAAATAGCTCGGTTGTGCCGAGAGTGAGCTAGAGGTATCCTTTTCTGATCACAGTTTTTCCAAAGAAGCGACCATGTCGTAGATAACAGGAATACTATGCCAAAGTTATAAACGGGCAGGTTAAAGAGGCGTACCCTACTGATAGTATACGTGGAAATTGTCAAGTTTCACATCCAGGGAATGGATTTTCCGCTTAGATCCTGGAGCTTGTAAGTGCCAGGTCCAATGACTTCCGCTACTTGGCAAGGGCCTTCCCAGTTTGGCGAGAGCTTTCCTTGCTCTAGCGGTTTGGAGTCGAATGCTCTTTGGAGGACAAGGTCGCCAGGCGAGAAGGATTTACCCTTGACTCTGGAGGCATGATAGCGGGCCACTCTTTGCTGGTATGCGGCCATTCTAATTCAAGCTTTTTCCCTAATCTCTTCCACCAAGTCGAGATTGGTGCGGAGCTGCTCGTCGTTAGCCACTTCTGAGTAGCTTTCCACTCGCGGAGAGGGAAGGCCAATCTCCACAGGGATGATGGCTTCCGTGCCAAAGGCCATTCGGAAGGATCTCACCGGTGGGGATTCTCTATGTGGTGTGGTAGGCCCACAGAACATGATGAAGCTCATCCGCCAATATGCCTCGGGCTCTGGTGAGCCGGGCTTTAATCCCTTAAAGTAGGGTCTGGTTTGTTACCTTGGCTTCTCCATTAGCTTGTGGATGACCTCCTGAGGTGAGGCGATGACTGATGCCATGATCCTCGCAAAACTCTAGAATTTGGGATTATCAAATTGCTTGCGTGGACATGGCCACCTCATGATTAAGGTGGTCCACCTCCAGCATGGCCATGTTGAAACGGCCGAGATACTTCTTCAGGGACTCCCCCTCTCTCTCTGCTTAATCTTAGAGAGGGAGTCAGATCTCCGTCAGTGGCGGCGGCTACTGACGAACTGACTGATGAAAAGGCGGCTCAGCTCGCCAAATGAATCAACGGAACCTGGCTTCAAAGCATTGAACCAAGTTCGGACAGATCCCCCGAGGGTGGAAGGGAAGGCGCGGCAGAGGACCACATCTGATGCCCTGTGGAACATCATTTTGATCGAAAGCTGCTGAGATGATCATCGGGGTCGGAGGAGCCATGATAAGGCTCGATGGCAGGCAGCTTGACATGGGAGGGAATCACTTCCTCCATGATCTTCTTAGAGAAGGGGATGCCCTGCTCCGCTTTATTTTGAAGCGGATGGGCTTGCTTGACGACGTCAAGCTCTTGACGCATTTCTTGGAGCTGACGGCGGATCTCTTCGTTAGGAAGAGCAGAAGGTGTAGGACGAGGAGAATACTGAGACGGTGTAGAATCATGGCGAGAATACACCGGGAAGAGAGATTGGACCCGCCGAGATCTAGGGAGATCTTTGACGTGGGCTCGTTGGGAAGCTAGCTCAGCTTCTCTGAGATGGCGAGGGGGGTCCGCAACCCCATGCGGATTGGAAGAAGAGATCGCTGGATGAGCGGGGGCTGCATTCTCTCAGAAGGGCGAGGAGCAGGAGCAGCCGGACGGAGGGCTTCGGAGCGCCCCTGAATCAGGGGGCCAGGGCCTGGACTTGCTGGACCAGTAAGGCGAACTGGTCCTAGGTCACCGAGGCCTCCGGTGGTGATGGAGTCTCGACTGGCGGCGGCGGTGGCGCGACACTGCTCATTGGATCATGCCTTTGAGAGGCGACTTGATCTCGGGCTTCGGAGGTAGCCTTTTTTTGGTTGGCCATGGGAGGAGTTCTCTTGCAGACTGAGATCCTTGTCTCCAGATCATAAGTTTTTAGGGACTTGAGGGCCCTTCCTCTAGTGCCAATTTGTTGCTGCTGAAATCTTGTCCTTCGACTCGGGCGCGTTCGGGCTTCGAGATGGGCTTCCTCCTGGGTGGACCTACAAAATAGTCCTCACGTGAGAGGCATTGGGGGTGTCCCTCTGCGGAAGACTCTCCGACGCTCAAGTCAGTGGAGATCAATAGTCAACAAAAATAAGAAGAAGGCTCTCACTGAAGAGTCTCTCCCAGGGCTCTGAGTAGAGCGATAACGGCGGAAGCAAAGGCAGTAAGCGAGTGTGCGCATAAGAGATGGCATACCTAAGGGGATCTGAGGCTGTGGTATTTATAGAGGATCACCTGGTTGCTTGGGAGCGTCGTGGGTCCGAAGGCCGTTGAGATCTGAATCCAGTTTGTTATGAGATCGGTAGGATTCGTATCTGGTTAGTTAGAGGATCGACGGCTGGGAGAGCTTGTTGACATCTCGAGATTTGGCGGGAGCATAGGCTCCAGTGCTCTAGGCCACTTTCAGATATGATTCCTGTTTGGAATCTAACTATTTTAAGCTTTCCCGTGCCAAATTCTGAAGAGGTGTAGGTATTGCTCGGGCTAGGCCGAGTTATAGAAGAGATCGGCTAGAAAGGCCAAGTGATGGGATGGCTCGGTTAGGGCCAAGAGATAATAGCTCGGCTCGAGGGGCCGAGAGATGATAGCTCGGTCGAAGGGGCCGAGAGATGATAGACGATAGCTTGGCCGAAGGGGCCGAGATGTGATAGCTTGGCTCGAGGGGCTGAGAGGCGATTGCTCGGCTCAAGGGGCCGAGAGACGGTAGACGATAGCTCGGCTCGAGAGGCCAAGAGACGATATCTCGGCTCGAGGGGTTGCGCCTTGGGAACCCTTGGCTCGGTGGGGGCTAGGGCACTCCGACCTACCGAGGTTGACTTATCTCTGGCGGGTGTCACACAGCGGGTAGGAATCAAGGCTAGCCTTAGCTAGAACACGATTATTGATGCATAGCAATTTTACCCCTCAACAATTATAAAATATGAAAATTAAAATTTATTGTCCCTTTAACTTATAATATTTACTGTGATCATAAAAAAAGTATGTTTATGATAATTATATTATGTCATAATATTAATAATATCATATTATAATATATCTTAACTTATATTAGTTCATAATATTATAATATAAAATAATTTAAATAAATTATGGTATTATAATAAATAATGGTTGCAATATAACATCATTGTAGTAATTGCTTATTCATGATTCTGATTAATAGTAAATTAATTAAAGAAATTACTTTACAATTATTTAGTGCTTATGTTTTAAATTAATTTAGTCATAATTGATTAGTGATTTTTATATAGTCATTGTTCAATTTTTCAGTCTATTAAATTTACATGGCAGTTTACTGGTGAACATCTGACATATGTTATTCCATTTTATTGTCATTATGAAATTGTTGTGAATTAGGCTTTAATTTAAGTTACAATTTCATATTGGGATATGTTATGTTGGGAATTAGATTATATATGACTTTAATAGATATGCCATGGTTGATATGTTATAGAAAATTTTGGTCTAGCCTTCCAATATTGAAACCATAATATTATTAGATATTACTATGCATAAACTATTGGATTAAGGTTGTTATCTTTGAATATCAATTTATAAGTTTATGACTGTAGACCACAATCAAAATATGTATAATAATCAAGAGAAATTGCAAAACGTAATCTTGCAAATTCTTAAATTATTTTTCTTAAGATAATATATCTCGCAGCACTGAAACCTTTAGACCCATTTGAGAATTTGCAAGACGTAGTCTTACAAATTCTCAAATTGTCCTAGTGGACAGTTTGAGATTATTTTTTGTGATATGTTAGTCTACTATTAATTATCGTCTGTTGAGAGTGTGGTTTGTATTTCCTCATACGTTCTCCTAGTGTGGCATATATGCCACACATTTAGGAGAACATATGGGGAAATGCTGCTAAAATTTCAACGTAAACAATGATAATGAATAGCAGAATACCATATCACAGAAAATAATCTTGAATGGGATAGGGCCTTACCTTTTAGATATGAAGTGAAGGTGAAATTAATTTAAGACACCTGCATACTCGTGAAGTCTCATGAACTCCACGTGGCACGGCTTTGCAAAGGAGGGACCTTAGCAGGGCCTGGCCTAATCAATTGGTTGCAATCATTAAAAACAAAATTGATCTATTATTTTAAATTTTTTAAATGTTATTATTTACCTTGGATGTGTAACGTAATTAATTTAGTCATAAAATTATTAATACTAATATTGTTTTATATTATGGTTTTGTTTATTGGTTCACCAGAAAATTGTATAAGTTATTCAAAAATGAGCGGACCTCGCTCGTGGATGTATGTAAGATTAAAAGATGGCCTGCTTAATCCAGATTTTTTGAATGGACTGGAAGAATTTATTGGATTTGCATGTAGCCAACCTGAATGGATGGATGGGTCTAGGATTAGGTGCCCCTGCAACTTATACAGGTGTCAGAATAAAGCGTACAGGGATGTTGAAACTGTGAATGTGCATTTGTGTAAAAAGGGTTTTGTTCCTAGGTATGATATTTGGTACTGTCATGGTGAAACAGAGGAAATGGGTGCAGCTGTTACAAGCCAACAAGTTTCTATTCCCATTGATGAACCATGTGTGAATTTAAAAAGATATGAAGAAATGGTGATGAATGCATCGGGTAATGAATTCAATCAGAATACATTTATGGAAGAACCAAATCCAGATGCACAGCAATTTTATGATATGCTTCGTGCTGCAAATCAAGAATTGTATCCTGGTTGTGAGAGTCATTCCTAATTGTCTATGGCTGCTCAGTTGTTGAATATTAAGTCAGAACATAGATTATCAGAAAAGGCATTCAATACAGTAGCTGGATTAATGAAGGAAGTTTTGCCAAATGATAATGTTTTAGCAGATAGTTTTTACTCAATGAAGAAGTTGTTGCGTGGCCTTGGGCTCCCAGTTAATAAGATCGATTGTTGCTTGAATAATTGTATGTTATATTGGGGTGAAGACTCAGACCTGAGATATTGTAAGATTTGTGAGCAATCGAGGTACACCAACGATGAAGGGGGAGCTAGTACAAGTAGAAGGAAGAGTGTGCCTTACAAGAGGATGCATTACTTTCCTCTGACTCCGCGCCTGCAAAGATTATACAGATATGAGGTTACAGCTGCTGATATGAGATGGCATGCCGAACATGAATCTAAAGAAGATGAAATGCGGCATCCATCAGATTCAAAAGCTTGGAAGCATTTTAATGACATTCATCCTGATTTCGCCGACAATATAAGGAATGTGAGATTAGGTCTTTGTACCGATGGCTTCCAACCATTTGGTCAAGCGGGCCGACAGTATTCTTCTTGGCTCATGATACTGACTGTATATAACCTTCCTCCATGGAAGTGCATGAAAGATACTGCAATGTTTTTGACAGTTTTGGTTCCAGGACCATCAAATCCAAAGGAAAAAATTGATGTGTTCCTGCAACCTTTGGTGGCCGAATTGAAATTTTGTGGGAAACTGGAGTCATGGCCTACGACATTTCAATGAAACAAAATTTTATCATGAGAGCTGCTTTGATGTAGACAATCAGTGACTTTCTGGCATATGCAATGTTGTCAGGTTGGAGCATTGCTGGGCGTATGGTGTGCCCTTACTGCATGAATGATTCTAATGCATTCACATTGCAGAAGAGTGGTAAGCAGTCATGGTTTGATAATCATAGAAAGTTCTTGTCTCCAAATCATCCTTATAGGTGGAACTTGATCGCCTTCCGGAAGAACAAAGTAGTCACAAAATTTGCCGAACCGGTTAGGTCTGGCACAGATATATTTGATACTATAGAGCATTTGGGGTTGAGGTATGCTTGGGAAGCCGATGCAGATAGAGTTAATGGCCGTATATGTAAAGAACACAACTGGAAGAAATAGAGTATTTTTTGGGATCTGCCGTATTGGAGCACAAATCTCATCCGGCACAACTTGGATGTTATGCATATTGAGAAAAATTTCTTTGATAACATATTTAATACAGTGCTAAACATCCCAGGAAAACCAAAGATACTGCAAAGTCGAGAGAAGAACTTAATCAGTACTGCAGAAGAGCTGATTTGAAAAGGAATGCTGACGGGACCTATCCTAAAGCCTGTTACACTCTTGACAAAAATTCACGAGAAGTTTTATGTAACTGGGTTAGAGGGCTAAAATTTCTAGATGGTTATGCTTCAAATATCAGTAGGTGTGTGGACATGCAGAAGCTCAAGTTGTTTGGCATGAAGAGTCATGACTGCCATGTTTTTATGCAGCGGTTATTGCCTATAGCTTTTCGTGAGTTGCTTCCGCACCTTGTGTGGAAGGCATTGAAGGAGCTCAGCTTGTTCTTCAAGGATTTATCTGCCGCAGTCATTACTTTTGCATCCATGGCAAGGCTTGAGGATGAAATACCAATTATTTTATGCAAGCTGGAGCGAATATTTTCTCCAAGTTTTTTTGACTCAATGGAGCATTTACCGGTTTACTTGCCATACGAAGCGAGTATAGCTGGTCCAGTGCAGTATCGCTGGATGTATCCTTTCGAGAGGTAAATATCTTAATAATCGGTTGTACATGTTCACATTTAAAATTTTATTTCATTGCGAGAAAGTTGGTTTATTATATTTCTTACCTTTATGTGTAGGTACCTTAAGAAGTTAAAAAATAATGTGCGTACTAAGGCAAGGGTTGAAGGTTCTATATGCAATGCATACATAGTTGAAGAAGTTTCAGCTTTTGCCTCTCATTACTTTGAGAGTCACGTCCACACGAGGAGCCAAAATCTTGGTCGTAACGATGATGTATATGTGGACAAAGGACAACCTAATGATGGTAGAATATCAGTTTTTAAAGGTATCGGTCGTTCATTTGGAAGGCAGAAGTCAAGAGATTTGAGCGATGCGGAGTATAGTGCAGCGCATTATTACATCCTAATGAACTGTAGAGAAGTCGATCCATACATTGAGTAAGTATACACTTGACTACTTTAAATTATAATATACGTTACTATTTAATTGCTAACATAAGTTTTAATTATTATCATCCCTTTAGGATGTTTTGCGATAGACAACGATAGAACATCAGTCAAATTGACATTGGACAAAAGTTAGAAACAGAGTTTGGTTTTATGAATATGTGAGTAGTATCACTCAATCAATTACAATAATGGCTTTTATTTATCGAATTGGTTGTGAATAGCTTATTAATTTGTAGGTAAACGGTCTATAGTTCACAACCGACAATATTTTCATTAAATGTCTAGCGCAATGGCCATTAAAGACCGTAACAACCTCTACTGGCTACTTTGTTAATGGGTATAAATTTCAAATTGAACGACTAACTCTTCAAGAGGCATTGGGGTGTGTGTGTCAAAGGAGAAAGTGTTGAGCAAATATGATGGATTATTATGGAAAGTTAGTAGAGGTGGTTGAAGTTGAATATCTGGTTGGCCTATCAAACGAACCGTATTATTTCGTTGCGATTGGTTCAATCCGACAGTTTCTATGGGTAAAAGGGTTCATAATGACTACAATCTAGTTGAAGTCAACCATCACCGAAGATTACAGAAATATGAACCATTCATCCTTGCATCCCAAGCTCAGCAAGTGTTTTACTGCGCATATCCAAGTTTGCTCAACGACAAGCAAGATTTGTGGGCTGTTTTTAAAATCCTTCCACGTTATAATTTTTTTTTAAAAATGATTTAATAAATTTGTGATGCATATTGCATCGCTAAATTGAATAACAATTTATTTTTTAAATTAATTTCTGGTTGCATTTTTTTAAAAAATTAAATTTAAATATTTGCGGCGCATTTGCAACGCAAATTGATGCGTTGCAATTTAGCGACGCAATTTGCGTCGCTAATGCATCACAAATATTTAATTTTATTTTTTTAAAAAAATTGCAATGATAAATTAATTTCTGGTTGTAAGATTTAAAAAAAATTAAAATTTTGTGACACATTAGTGACGCAAATTTTATTAGCAACGCAAATTTATAATTTTTTTTTAAAAAAAATTGCAACAAAAAAAAATAAATTTAAATATTTGTGACACATTTGCTATGCAAATTGCGTCACTAAATTTAATATGATTAAATTTGCGACGTTAATGCATCACAAATATTTAAATTTATTTTTTAAAAAATTGCAATCAGAATTATTTTTTGTTTCAATTTTTTAAAAAAGAAATTTATAAATTTGCATCGCAAAATTTTAATTTTTTTTAAATATTGCAACCAGAAATTAATATATCATTGCAATTTTTTTAAAAAAATGAAATTAAATTTTTGCGACGCATTTGCGATGCAAATTGGGTCGCTAAATTGCGACGCATATTGATGTGTCGCAATTTAGCGACGCAATTTGCATCGCAAATGCGTCACAAAATTTTAATTTTATTTGTTTTTAAAAATTGCAATGAGATATTAATTTCTGGTTGCAATTTTTTTAAAAAAGAAAGATATAAATTTGCATCGCTAATGCATCGCAAAATTTTATTTTTATTTTTAAAAAATATTGTAACTAAAATTATTTTCTTGATGTAATTTTTTTAAAAAATAAAATTAAATTTTTGCAACGCATTTGCAATGCAAATTGCATCGCTAAATTGCGACGCACCAATTGCGTCGCTCATTTACGACGACGAAATTTTCGTCGCAAAATAGAGACACATTTATTGCGTCGCTATTTAGCGACGAAACTGCGCGAATAGCATTTTTCGATAAAAGTTACAGCGACGACGAAAATGCATCACTAATGTGTTGCTAAATCGATTTAGCGATGCATTTTGGCATCGCTAAAAAAATTTTCTTGTAGTGTTATATCATGCCGGCTAACCAATGTTTCTCATCTCAGTAGCTAGCATGGTAGCCGACTACTTTTCTTAATAGTCGGCTATCATGCAGCTACTCAAAAAAAAATAGGAGACACTTTAAGTAGTCGGCTACTATGCCGACTACTTTCAAAGAAGCTTCTGTTTGAGCCACAGAAGTCGACTATAATGCTAACTAAACAAAGAAAACTCTTTGTGAAATTACTTTGTAGCAAGTTCCTTGACATTAGCTGACTACCATACCGACTAATAGAGGAAATAAGTTGATTTATTGAAAAATAGGACCTCGTGAGTTCCTTGATTTCTAGGGCCTTTGGAAATTATCCCATAATCTAAGGTCAATCAGCACCGAAAAACAGCACACTAGGGGCCTAACTAACTAGAAAAGGCTAGCAAAAACAAAAGCTAGGAGGCGTAAATTTAGGTTGAGCTAATCTCGTTGACAACTCTCGAGTCCCGTGGGCACCAAAAAAAAATCCAACGGCTCCGCTAAACTCGGGCATCGCATAGCCTTCCGGAGGTCAAATGCAGAATCCGGCAAGGAAAATGGATGCCAGCACTTCCACCACGCGCCTTTTTGAATGTTAGTTGACGACTTTGTGAAAGCTTTGGGCAAGAGAGATTGCTGGCAGTTAAGACTTGAGAGTGTGGCTCTCTCTCTTGAGACATTAACCCATCATTTTCACTACTTAATTCCGCCGAAATACTTTGCGTCACAAATTTTAGTAAACTAGTCTCGTGTGACAAACATATCTCGATATATAGAAAGTGTCACACGATAAATTGACTAAATAATTTTGCATCTTAAATGTGAAATGAAATGGATACGTTTCGTCACTTGGACCACCTTGTGCATCAATTTTGTTTCATTAAAAAGAAATAAAACAAGCAACCACTATTTGGCTCAGCCATGGCCACAGTGAAATGGTGATTTGCATGCATGGCAAGCACTGAAATCCCACAGTTGAGAAGGATGTTGTCATGAGAATTATGGCATAATTCTTTGCAAAAAGCTATACAAATTTTGAATGTAGATGTTAGTAGCTTGGCATAGTTTATGCTTGGACGCATTATAACTGAGAATATGTAGCAAATTCTCTTTCGCTCGAATATTTTCAGAACACAATGTATTAGTGGTCTGGACCTTCCCTGGCTGCTCGAATCTTTGTCATGTTGTTTGCTTCTCCAGAAGGTTTGAATTGCGAGCAGAAAAAAACATTCAACATGTTGCACATAGTGATGAATTTGAATACTAGGAGTTTGGCCAATGTGCAACACTGACAAAATTTGGATCCAGTAATCGCCGTACATGATTTATATGATATGCCAAGCAAACCAATTACTGATTAAATATGGATCCTAGTGATGGTACGAAAGGATGTTAAATTCAAGACTATCATTCTTCCACTCCTATATATTGTTGTTTCAAGAAGTTTGGCATAATTTACCGGCACAAATTGATGAATTTGGCCTAATCAAAATACCACTTCCTACAGATATTCTTTTGAGAAGCATGTTGCAATATATGTGGCCTATTTCGGCATATCTGCAGTCTTAGACTTACAATTACAGATTAAAATGTAATTTTATCTCCTCAAATAAATGCAAGAAATATTTTTTCTGCCTCACTGGCTACTCATTGAGGTCCATTCCATTACCTAATAATACTAGAAGCTTTCCTGAATGTGGTAGTTTAGCTGTTCCATATTGCAAATCTCTGCGTAATCTCAAAGGATTCGTCTCTGTTTGTCATTTTAATGACATCTTCCTCATTGCATTGACACAAATTGGATGTATTAGACTTTATTTTGCCAAACGTACTAGTCTCTCAAATGACATGAAGTCCAAATTTCACAATATTCTAATATATCATGATGAAATGGTCACCTTGTACTAAACATAATTAAACAGTTAATGAGCATTACGATGTCACCAAAGTCACTGGCATCCATTTATAAACTAAGATAATGAGATTGTTCTAGATCCGGATATGTGATGCTTTTCTAACAAAAATCTGACTACTCAACTCAACTCATCTAAGCCTTTTCCCAACTACATAGGGTCGGCTACATAAATACGCTTCCTTCACTCTGCACTATTAGGACCAAGTCATCATCCAAATTATAAATAGTTATATCTTTTTTAATTATTTTGTTCATGTTAGTTTAGGTTTACCTCTACCCTATTCTTACCATGGATTATTAAAAGATCATTCTTTTTAACTGGAGCTTCTAAAGGTTTGTGTTGTATATGTCCAAACCACCGTAATTGATTTTCTCTCATTTTATCTTTAATTGGGGCTACTCCCATCATTTCTCTTATATGTTTATTTCTAATTCTATTTTTAAAGTTTTACCACATATCCATCTTAACATACGCATTTCTGTCAACTTAATTTATTCACATGTTGTTTCAATATTGTCCAACACTCTATTCCATATAGCATAACTAACCTAATAACGGTTTTATAATTTTTTTAAATTTTAATAGGATGCATCGATCATACAATATTTCTGAAGCACTCCTCCACTTACTCTATCTTGCTTTAACTCTATGATTCATATACATCTTCACCTATTTTAACTTTTTGCTGAAAAATTGATCCCAAATACCTAAATTATTTACTCGTTGATATCTCTTGGTTTGAAATCTTCACTGTTTCTTGATTTTTATTCCTACTCCCACTAAAATTATATTTTATATATTTAATTTTAGTTCTACTAATCTTAAAATCTTTAGATTCTAAAGCTTCTCTTCAAATTTCTAGCTTAGCATTTACTCCAGATTTAGTTTCATTAATTAACACTATATCATTTGCAAATAACATACACTATGGGATATCATTTTGAATATGTTTGGTTAATTCATCCGTAACTAATACAAAAAGATATGAAATTAAGGCAAATTCTTGATGTAAACCTACAGTAATTGAAAACTCACTAGTTTCTCCTATTGTTGTTTTAACAATAGTTATTGCTCTATCATACATGTCTTTTATTAATTTTATGTACATTTAGTAACTCCTTTTTTCTCTAAAGCCCATCATATTATTTTTCTATGTATTCTATCATATGCTTTCTCTAAATTAAAAAAGACCATATGAAGGTCTTTTTTTTCTTTTCTTTATAGCTCTCCATCAATCTTCTTAATAAATAAATAGCCTCCATGATTGATCTTTCAGACATAAATTCAAATTGATTATTTGACACCAAAGTTTCAGCTCTTATTCGATTTTCTATTACTTTCTTCCATAATTTCATTGTATGATTCATCAGCTTAATTCCTCTATAATTTGCATAGTTTTAAATATCTCATTTATTTTTGTATCTGAGTATTAATATTTTTTTTTGCTACACTCATGGCACAACAAGTTTTGGAAGGTTAAATAAAAACAAAGAAAGCAAGGAGAATTATAAAGAGCCAGTTCATGAACATATCAACCAAGTCACATTCGAACCTTAATTAGCCAAACCACATATAACCTTATCTGGGTAAAGGCATGAAGAGGTTTCATCTCTTGTGGTCCATCATGGACAGGTCGAAGCCCCTCTTTTTGACTAATATAACCATGAAAGTTTGTTGATGAAAGTGATGTTTTTCGCGCTAACACTTACAAAAGACTGCAAAATACTAGAAAACAGAGGCTTCCCATATTTTTTTTTTCCATGCTCTGTCCACAGAGAGACAGCTTTTCTTTGGCTATTAGAAAACAGAGTTTAGCTTGGAACTTTGAAAAAAAAAAAGAGCAATAAAAGTTTGGGTAACAAGCAACGAGCTCTCTTGTCATGGCAGACAATCTCCTTCATAGAGAGTTGTTTGATATGGATGGTCACTAGTATGGGTGGTAATGCATGACCGAATTTCTTTACCTAACTCGTATTTGAGGATGAAGCATGTGCCATGCATGTCCATATTAGAGCACATGCATGCTTTCTTAATGTTACTATTTTTTAAATAAATCTTAATAATATTATTATTCTGTCAATAGAATATCAATGGTAAATGCTACATTATTTTTTAAAAATAATATAGATAAGGCATAGGCAAGCATATTGTTATTTAAATGAGGTCAATAATGGAAAAATATAGATAAGGCATAGGCAAGCATGATATTGTTATTTAAATGAGGTCAATAATGGAAACTCATTTTTAATAGTAAACTAGATAATTGGAAGGTTAAGAGAATCTGATTTTTAAATTAAAATAATTAATTAAATTTTATATTATTATTGTATTTGTTAAAGCAATACATTATACTGGTTCATTATAAGTGCATGTGTTTTTCGATGAAGTTTCAGTTTATATAGATGCTATATATATATATATATATATTTAAGTATTATTAAAACTAGAATGATTAATGTTAGGCATTAATCTTGACTAAATAAATAAATAATTTCAATACTTTCATAAATAGATCTTATTATTAAACTAAAAGATATTTCAAAAATTAGTTTCGTCTCCATCTTTGTTCCTTTTGAAAATTTACAGCAGCAATATTATTATTAAAACTATACTATGCCTATTCTAAGTGGTGGGAGAGGGATGCCAACCGGCTAATCTAGGTTAGCTAGCCCCCACATCAAAATAATTTTTTAGTTTATATTATAAAAAAATAAAGATAGATGGTCATGCATGCCACCAAGCAAACATATTAAAGCAGTTCAATCCTTTTTTTTTCAAACAAAATAAGAAAAAAAATATATGAACGAATCCTATTAACGTAGAATCTATTTGGATTGGCTATTGATTTTAGCTATTCGCCAATCATTATATTTGATAGCTATTGTTCAACAACTATCTCAATGATCAATCCAAATAGAATCTCAGATTTACTAGTAATGTCATGGGATCTCCCCGTAAAAACGAATAACATGCATGTTAGACTTGTAGTTGGTTCACTTTATCACGTTCATGAAAAATTAAATCTACGTGGGTGGAAGTTTACGTGCTCTTGGCCCTTGACTAGCTCCGTTGATGATGGGATCTTTTGAAATGCTATTGGGTCATATGAGCCAACCAATTAAGTGGACCTCGATCGATCAGAGGACTACTCCAAATGCCATGCATGATCAAAGAACTGCACACGTTTGTGCATGTGATCGCCCCAAGTTAAGCTCACAAAATCCAAAAAGGTTCGATTATTTCCTTGCAAAGTCAAGATCCGAATGATCTGTCACTGTCTCTAGAAGAATGCAAATATTGACCTCATTCAGCAGCTTAAGCTCGATCAACTTGGTAGCAGCAAACTAATTAACTTCCTTCTTCATCACTACTTGCATGATGTTCTTGTGTTTTTTCCGTTTTTTTTTTCCTGGTAGCAAATTGTAAGTCAAGTGAACCAATTCGAGTATAATAATTATTGATGAGGCGTAAAATCGTCATTGCATTGTTGACCACTCACATCGGCAATGAGGTCGCGCCCTGTCACGCCCCAGACCCAAAAATTTGAGCTAGGGTGACAACCCGCCGCATGCCGGCATGCAAGGCGTCTTGAACTTATCACATTAATCAATATAAAGCAAATTCCATATCCATGATTTGTTACAAACCAGAATTATCAGTCTTGGGCTATCTGCCCTACAAATAAATCTGAACTAGATCAAAATAATAAAACTAAGTCTTCTTAATAGAAACTCCTTCTATTTCAATTATCCATCTTCATTCCTGAGGCTCTGAAAAACATTATGAGAATTTTATGAGCTCACACTCAATAAGTAAGCCTAATATAATTTCAAAATTTCATTTATCAGGCTATCATTAGGTTCATGTCATCAGATCAATTAATTTGAAACTTGATTCAATAACAATTACATTGTTTATACTGTCATTATTTTTCTTTATGTGTCCCACGACCCTACATTACACATCATGTGTAGCCTCTTAAACATCCCCTAAGAGGAAGGGTCCTGGTACCAGTGTCTGTCATCTGTCATCTGTCATGTACACATCATGTGTAGCTCTCTTAAACATCCCCTAAGAGGAAGGGTTCTGGTACCAGTGTCTGTCATCTGTCATCTGTCATGTGATAATGTGTGGCCCTCTTAAACATCCCCTAAGAGGAAGGGTCCTGATACCAGTGTCTGTCATCTGTCATCTGTCATGTGATAATGTGATAATCTGTCATGTGAGAATCTGTCATGTGGGAATCTGTCATGTGAGAACCGAGGTGACACATAAAGTTTTACTGTCATTATCATGATTACATATTATCATAGTAATAACATGATTTTTCCAAATTAGCATAATTATATTTAACTGTAATTTCACAGTTCATAAATTAAATAATTAATAAAATTATAACTTGACTTACTTACCACAGTACACGAATTTCCTTGATAACCCAACTAATTGGACTCCTGGGAACCTACAGAATCATTTTTCATTATTAAATTTCTAAAATCTGAATTATAAAATAATTCTTAAACTCTACCCAAACCACTTCACGGGCCCAACTTTGGGCTTGAATATCTCTCAATGTATACACCCAAATAGGGAAATAAAATTATTTCCAGAAACTAGAATAAATCCTGATTCGGGCCATATATTTATTTTTCCAATCTCGGCCCGATACAAGGCCCAAAACGCTGCTCAAACTGGGCTCAGAAACGGCCCAACAAGGCCCAATACTCAAACGGCCCAGCGGCCCACTAACTCTTTTTAACCCAGCTCCTCTGTTTCAAACGAAACAGAGGAGCCGAGATTTGCGCCGGCGGCCAGGGCCACCGCCGGCCAAATTGAAGATGGTCCGGTCGCCGTTGGCCGGACTGTGGCCGGCCGCCGCCGTGGCCAGCCTCTCCCACTCTATTTCTTTCATCAATTTGGATTAATCCATCTTCTCTCTAAACTCTTCGCGGCGGCTCGAAATCACGCCGGCGACTTTGCCGGCCTAATTCGGGGCGGTCCGGCCTCCGGTGGCCGGGCCAGAGCCGGCCACCGCCGTGGCCGGCCTCCCCTCTCCTCCTTTCCCTTTAATTTCACTCTTCTCTCTCTTTATCACCCGCGGCTCACGGATTACGCCGGCGGCACGGCCGGCCACCATGGCCGGCCGGACCTCCACCGGACGCACGCCCGGCGCCGGTGGAGGTCTCCGACCAAGGCCCAGGCCCGGCGAGGCGGCGAGCACACCGCCGGGCCCGAACCAAGAGTCGGACCGCCGGTGACTTCGTCACAGGTTGTTTCTTTCTCCCTCCTCCGCCCACCTCTCTCTCTCTTTGTTCTCCGGCACCCCACCGGACGCCGCCCCCGGTGCCGGTGGGGTCGTCGGCCGGGGCTCAGGCCCGGCGAGGCGGCGGGCACGCCGCCGGGCCTGAACCAACGTCACAGAGAAGGGAAGGGGAGAGAGCTGGGTTCTATAACCCGGCTCCTCCCTTCTCTTCATTTCTTTCTTTTTTTTTTTAACTTCTTTCTCTTTCAATCCTTCTCTCTCTCATGCATGGCCAGAGGACTTACCAGAGACAAGCACGCTGGGGAAAAAGTCCGCACGAGGAAATGATGAGCAGGGGGCGTCCACGTATGGTGGGAAGGAGGGTTCTACACCATCTCTTATAGGCATTGCAGAGTCCCTAAATCAAGGGACTCTGTAATTAGATATACTTGAAATATCTAGAGTCTATCATCTGATCTCGTGATAACTCTCATGAGCAGTTAAGATATACCTGGAATTCAAATATCTGGAGTCTATCATCTGTCCTCGTGATAACTCTCACGAGCAATTAAGATATACCTGAAATTCAATTATCTGGAGTCTATCATCTGACCTCGTGATAACTCTCACGAGCAGTTAAGAATTCTAGGGGATTACATTCTCCCCTCCTTATAAAAAGTTCGTCCTCGAAATTGATAACTTTTATTAGAGAAAATTAAAGGTACAAATTTCTGTCCCAAGGACTAACAATCAACTAAAGCTAACAGTTTTCAATCATTAACTATTTTCAGACACAAATAGTCGTGGATACTTTTCTTTCATTTCTTCTTCCAGTTCCCAAGTAGCCTCTCTTTCAGAATGATTATTCCATTGCACCTTGACATAGGGAATGGTATGCCGTCTTAGAACTTGATCTTTGCGGTCTACGATACGCAAAGGATGCTCTTCATATGATAAATCTTTCTTCAACTGTATAGGCTCATATGCTATGACATGGCTGGAGTCAGATATACTTCTCAGCATAGATACATGAAAAACATTGTGCACCCCAGATAGAATCGGAGGCAGTGCCAGGCTGTAAGCAACCTCTCCAACTCTGCTCAAGATCTCAAAAGGTCCAATATAACGTGGACTTAGCTTTCCTTTAATCCCAAATCTCATCACATCTTTGGTTGGTGATACCCTTAAGAAAACATGATCCCCAACCTGGAATTCCAATTCCCTTCTTCTGACATCAGCATAACTCTTTTGCCTGCTCTGAGCTGTACGAAGACGCTCCCTGATCAAATGCACCTTATCTACGGTTTGCTGAATCAGCTCAGGGCCTAGCAACTTCCTTTCCCCCACGTCATCCCAACATATAGGAGATCTGCACCTCCTACCATATAGAGCTTCAAATGGAGCCATCTGGATGCTGGCTTGGTAACTATTATTATATGCAAACTCCACCAAAGGTAAGTGGTTATCCCAAGCTCCACCCAAGTCCATCACACAGGCTCGCAACATGTCCTCCAGAATCTGTATGGTCCTCTCTGATTGTCCATCTGACTGGGGATGATAGGCTGTACTGAAGTTTAGTTTGGTTCCCATGGCCTTATGAAGGCTCTTCCAAAACTGGGACACAAACCTGGTATCTCTATCTGATACAATAGATATCGGAACACCATGGAGTCTCACAATCTGTTCAATATACAAATTAGCCAATCTTTCACTAGAGACCCCAACTCTGAAAGGTAGGAAATGAGCTGATTTTGTTAGTCTGTCCACAATGACCCAAACTGCATCGTTGCTCTTAGGAGTTTTGGGCAGACCAGTCACAAAGTCCATTGTAATCTTTTCCCATTTCCACTGTGGAATCATTAGAGACTGAAGAGGCCCTGCAGGCCTTTGATGCTCGGCTTTCACTTGCTGACACACCAAGCACTTGGCCACATACTGAGCAATCTCCCTCTTCATGCCTTTCCACCAAAAATTTTCCTTTAAGTCTCTGTACATCTTAGTGCCACCTGGATGCACAGTATAGGGAGAGTAGTGAGCCTCTTTCAAAATTTCAGCCTTTAGCTCTTCACTGTTTGGCACACAAAGTCTTCCTTCAAATTTCAGGGATCCATCATCCATTATATAAAATTCATTCTGAACTCCTGATTGTACTACTTCTTTAATCCTTTGTAGCTCTGGATCTTCCATCTGGGAGGACTTGATTCTGTCAACTAAGGTCGGTTGGAGTACAAGTGCTGCAATAAGTCCATCAGACTGCTGTACTCTCAGACCAACCTCCCACTTCTCCAGATCTCTCAATACGTGAGGCTGGGAGGTAATCATAGCAGCTAACTCAGAAGAGGATTTTCTGCTCAAGGCATCAGCTACTACATTGGCCTTCCCAGGATGATACAGTAGATTCAGGTCATAATCCTTCAATAGTTCCAACCACCTCCTTTGCCTTAAATTCAGCTCCTTTTGTGTGAAAATGTATTTTAAACTCTTATGATCTGTATACACATCACACGACACTCCATATAGATAATGCCGCCAAATCTTAAGAGCAAAAACCACAGCAGCCAATTCCAAGTCATGAGTAGGATAATTTTGCTCATAAGGTTTCAGTTGTCTGGAGGCATAAGCTATCACTCTTTCATTCTGCATCAAAACACATCCCAATCCTTTTCGAGAGGCATCAGTGTATATAGTGAAACCTTCAGATCCCGTTGGAAGAACAAGAATGGGAGCTGACACCAGGCGCTGCTTTAACTCATGAAAACTTTCCTCACACTCTACTGTCCAGTCAAACTTCACTCGCTTTTGGGTTAAGCGAGTTAGGGGTAGAGCAATGCGAGAAAAATTCTCCACAAATTTTCGGTAATACCCGGCTAATCCCAAGAAGCTTCTGATTTCTGCCACATTGGTAGGTCGGCTCCAGTTAGTGATAGCTTCAATCTTTTTTGGGTCCACAGATACATCATCTTTAGAGATTATATGACCCAAGAAAGCTACTTGATCCAACCAAAATTCACACTTCTTCAGCTTGGCATAAAGCTTCTTCTCTTGCAGAATCTGTAGTATAATTCTCAGGTGGTCCTCATGCTCCTTATGGCTCTTGGAATATATCAGAATATCATCAATAAAACCACCACAAACTGATCCAGATATGGTTTAAAAATTCTGTTCATTAAGTCCATGAATGCTGCTGGGGCATTAGTTAACCCAAACGGCATCACCAAGAACTCATAGTGGCCATATCTGGTTCTAAATGCTGTCTTTGGTACATCCCCTTCTTTGACTTTAAGCTGATGGTACCCGGACCTAAGATCAATCTTTGAGAATATCCGGGCTCCTTGAAGTTGATCAAACAAGTCGTCAATCCTTGGCAGAGGATACTTATTTCGCACTGTTACTTTATTGATTCCCCGGTAATCAATGCAGAGTCGAAGACTGCCATCCTTCTTCTTAACAATTAGAACTGGAGCACCCCAAGGAGAAGCACTGGGTCTAATAAATCCTCGATCTAAGAGCTCTTGCAATTGATCCTTCAGTTCTTTTAGCTCAGCCGGGGCCATACGATAAGGGGCCTTTGATATAGGCCCAGTTCCAGGAACTAGATCAATAGAGAACTCGACTTCCCGATCAGGAGGTAAATTAGTCAAATCCTCAGGGAAGACATCTGGAAATTCTCGAGCTATGGAATATCCTCCAACTTGGTCTCTTCTTGCTGAAGGTCCTTGATTACAGCAAGAAATCCTTGACCACCACTCATCAAATACTTTCCAGCTTGCATTACTGATATGAACATTGAGGCTAGGTGTTTCTGACCACCAATAAAACTGAACTCAGGCTGAGCAGACTAAGCCTGCAGAATCTGGTGCTGCAAGTCCCGTATCGACTGCGCCATACCCGAGAGAACCTGAAGCATCTCGGTCTGGAGTTGCTGCTGATCAGTCCCAACTGAATTGGCAGGGGCAGCAGCTCCGGTGGCTTCTAGACCTCCTGGTTGGCAAGCATTACCAACCTGGGAACTCTCATCATTTTGTCGACTTCTAGTGCGACGTGCCATTCTTATCTCCTGATAAATTATTTGTAATTAATATCATTGTAAACATTATTTGCTAGGCTTTCAAAGCCTAATTTCTGAAATTCCTTCAAATTTATAATTTGTCTCTATGTCCCTCTAGTGTTTTGCCTAAAGTGTCATTATGTATATGTCCCTACTGTCATAACCAAGCTCTGATACCACTAAAGCTGTCACGCCCCAGACCCAAAAATTTGAGCTAGGGTGACAACCCGCCGCATGCCGGGCATGCAAGGCGTCTTGAACTTATCACATAAATCAATATAAAGCAAATTCCATATCCATGATTTGTTACAAACCAGAATTATCAGTCTTGGGCTATCTGCCCTACAAATAAATCTGAACTAGATCAAAATAATAAAACTAAGTCTTCTTAATAGAAACTCCTTCTATTTCAATTATCCATCTTCATTCCTGAGGCTCTGAAAAACATTATGAGAATTTTATGAGCTCACACTCAATAAGTAAGCCTAATATAATTTCAAAATTTCATTTATCAGGCTATCATTAGGTTCATGTCATCAGATCAATTAATTTGAAACTTGATTCAATAACAATTACATTGTTTATACTGTCATTATTTTTCTTTATGTGTCCCACGGCCCTATATTACACATCATGTGTAGCCCTCTTAAACATCCCCTAAGAGGAAGGGTCCTGGTACCAGTGTCTGTCATATGTCATCTGTCATGTACACATCATGTGTAGCTCTCTTAAACATCCCCTAAGAGGAAGGGTTCTGGTACCAGTGTCTGTCATCTGTCATCTGTCATGTGATAATGTGTGGCCCTCTTAAACATCCCCTAAGAGGAAGGGTCCTGATACCAGTGTCTGTCATCTGTCATCTGTCATGTGATAATGTGATAATCTGTCATGTGAGAATCTGTCATGTGAGAACCGAGGTGACACATAAAGTTTTACTGTCATTATCATGATTACATATTATCATAGTAATAACATGATTTTGCCAAATTAGCATAATTATATTTAACTGTAATTTCACAGTTCACAAATTAAATAATTAATAAAATTATAATACTTGACTTACTTACCACAGTACACAAATTTCCTTGATAACCCAACTAATTGGACTCCTGGGAACCTACAGAATCATTTTTCATTATTAAATTTCTAAAATCTGAATTATAAAATAATTCTTAAACTCTACCCAAACCACTTCACGGGCCCAACTTTGGGCTTGAATATCTCTCAATGTATACACCCAAATAGGGAAATAAAATTATTCCCAGAAACTAGAATAAATCTTGATTCGGGCCATATATTTATTTTTCCAATCTCGGCCCGATACAAGGCCCAAAACGCTGCTCAAACTGGGCTCAGAAACGGCCCAACAAGGCCCAATACTCAAACGGCCCAGGCCCACTAACTCTTTTTAACCCAGCTCCTCTGTTTCAAACGAAACAGAGGAGCCGAGATTTGCGCCGGTGGCTAGGGCCGCCGCCGGCCAAATTGAAGGCGGTCCGGCCGCCGTTGGCCGGACCGTGGCCGGCCGCCGCCGCGGCCAGCCTCTCCCACTCTATTTCTTTCATCAATTTGGATTAATCCCATCTTCTCTCTAAACTCTTGCGGCGGCTCGAAATCACGCCGGCGACTTTGCCGGCCTAATTCGGGGCGGTCCGGCCTCCGGTGGCCGGGCCAGAGCCGGCCACCGCCGTGGCCGGCCTCCCCTCTCCTCCTTTCCCTTTAATTTCACTCTTCTCTCTTTATCACCCGCGGCTCACGGATTACGCCGGCGGCACGGCCAGCCACCATGGCCGACCGGACCTCCACCGGACGCACGCCCGGCGCCGGTGGAGGTCTCCGACCAAGGCCCAGGCCCGGCGAGGCGGCGAGCACACCGCCGGGCCCGAACCAAGAGTCGGACCGCCGGTGACTTCGTCACAGATTGTTTCTTTCTCCCTCCTCCGCCCACCTCTCTCTCTCTTTGTTCTCCGGCACCCCACCGGACGCCGCCCCCGGTGCCGGTGGGGTCGTCGGCCGGGGCTCAGGCCCGGCGAGGCGGCGGGCACGCCGCCGGGCCTGAACCAACATCACGGAGAAGGGAAGGGGAGAGAGCTGGGTTCTGTAACCCGGCTCCTCCCTTCTCTTCATTTCTTTCTTTTTTTTTTTTTAACTTTCTTTCTCTTTCAATCCTTCTCTCTCTCATGCATGGCCAGAGGACTTACCAGAGACAAGCACGCTGGGGAAAAAGTCCGCACGAGGAAATGATGAGCAGGGGGCGTCCACGTATGGTGGGAAGGAGGGTTCTACACCATCTCTTATAGGCATTGCAGAGTCCCTAAATCAAGGGACTCTGTAATTAGATATACTTGAAATATCTAGAGTCTATCATCTGATCTCGTGATAACTCTCACGAGCAGTTAAGATATACCTGGAATTCAAATATCTTGAGTCTATCATCTGTCCTCGTGATAACTCTCATGAGCAATTAAGATATACCTGAAATTCAATTTCTGGAGTCTATCATCTGACCTTGTGATAACTCTCACGAGCAGTTAAGAATTCTAGGGGATTACACGCCCAATCCAAATGCTCTGCTTGCCAGCTAGCCTGCTACGATATTCTAGCAACAAGAGTCTCCTCATAATGAAGAAAGAGAACAAAGAGAAAAAAGGGCCACGTCATATGCGTGGGTTCTCCCAAGGGCTCCCTCATTAATATCCGGCAGTCAAATCAATAAGCTGAGCATTTAATGGTGCAAAAACGGTCATAATGACTTGGCCAACATTTAATGGAATAAAAAGAAAAGAAAAAGCATAGCTCGGCCAACATAGCTCAGCCACATAGCTCGGCCAGCCTCAGCCTCAGCCAGCTTCAGCATAGCTCGGCCAACATAGCTCGGCCAGCCTCAGCCTCAGCCAGCTTCAATATAGCTCGGCCAGCATAGCTTGGCCAGCTTCAGTATAGCTCGGCCAGCATAGCTCGGCCTCCGCAACAATGCTATGTCTTTTGCATCAAGGCATTTATAACCTCATAAAGGCCACGTATATCCACTTGCTTTAAGGCATTCAATGCCTTATTTTCTTCCATGCATTAAGGCATTTATGGCTGCCACGTTGGCCCCTTGTGCCTCGGCACCTACCTCCACTGAGCCTCCGCCAGCCATGATGACTGAACCACAGTTCAAAACACCTCTGCAGAATCTGGCGCGGGAGAGTTCAAATTCACTGTAACAAATAAGATTCCAAACAAGGAATCATGCCAAGACGTGGCCTAAGACCTACAATAGTGGCCTAGGGACCACGCAGCCATTGAGTCTCGAGCCATCGGCCAGCTCTCCCCGCCTCCCAGCCGTCAATCCTCTAACTAACCATATACAGATCCTACCGGCCCTGTAACAACCTGATTCGAATCCGTTTCGAATCCCAACAACTTTCAGACCTCATCCAGAGCACGTCCAAAAATCAGGTGACCACCTATAAATACTGCCACCCTCAAGCCTCTCAGGTACGGCTATTCTATGCCCATTTTTCATTCGCAGTTCTCACTCCGCCATGAAAGCTCCCACGAGAGCTCGGAGGAACTCTTTCCGGAGGATCCTTCTCTCTATATTAGTTGATTGCTGGTCTTCACTGACTTGGGCGTCGAGGGTCGCAGAGGGCCACCCTCAATGCCTCTTGCGTGAGGACTGTCTTGCAGGTCCGTCTAGAATGGAGCCCACGCTGCAGCCCGATCGCGTTCGAGCCGAGAACAGATTTCAGCAGCAACAATTATGATACCACAACTGTTGTTGGTTGATGAAATTGATGAGATTGATAAAGATGTGGCACCATGCAGCTCCCAGTTTCGGACTCAAGCTCTGCTAAAGTTGTCTTACGTAAAGTTAAACAGGTATAAGTAGCTTCTAGGTGGTTTGATCAAATAATATTAACCCTCAACTTAGCTTAGCTGGTTAATCTGATAACCTATATACTTAACCAGTAGATAACCTGCAACTGAATACCATCTAGACTATATTTAGATGCCGAACAGGTTTAAGTCTCTCTCTCTCTCTCTCTCTCTCTCTCTCTCTCTCTCTCTCGCAAATATATGAGGAATGGACTATGGAGGAGGAATGAGTCATAAAAGGATAAAAACTCCTCTACGTACGTGATGTTTGGTGCTCTGCATGATTTGACTACGCCAACCGGCCTCAGTTGGAGAAGTCATCGAACCTTAGAGCACCTATCACGGGCCAGGGCTGCTCCCCTACACTATAAATATGTGCGCTTGGAAGCCGCTTTAGACCGCACAAAATCTACATACAACGGGAAGAAAGAGGGACGTAAACGTTATACTCTCATCCATCCGATCCATCGGAGAGAAAAGATGTCTTCTTCTTCTTCTTCTTCTCTTCTAGTTGCTTCAGCCATCTGCTTGGCTTTGCTATTCCAGGGATCCCACGCTCAACTGATCTCTTCCTTCTACAACACCACATGCCCCAATGTGTCAGACATCGTGCTTAACGTGGTTCAGCAAGCCCAAAGCTCTGATGTTCGGATCACTGCAAGCCTGACTCGACTCTTCTTCCATGATTGTTTTGTTCAAGTAATCTTCAAATCTTTTCATTTTTTACACACTGTTGGCTATACATATATATATACGGTGGCCACAATATATTATGCAGGCAACTTGCTCTTTGTTAATTTACAATGTATATACTAGCTAGAGTTCTTTAAAGATAATTAAGATGCTATATATATATATATATATATATATGGAAAACTATATATATGTGTTATATGTTCTAGTTAACAATAAAACCTATACCGGCTTACTTCTATTAATTTAAGCTAAATGAGCTCGATCTGTTTGCCCCAGGGCTGCGATGGGTCTATTTTGTTGGACAGCACCTCTACGATAGTGAGTGAGAAGGGAGCAGTTCCGAACAACAACTCCGTTCGGGGTTTTGATGTGGTTGACAACATCAAGACCGCAGTAGAGAATGCTTGCCCAGGAGTAGTCTCGTGCGCTGATATCCTTGCCCTTGCTGCCGAAGTTTCAGTTAACCTGGTAAACCATTTTTGCTTATCTTTTCCATTTGATTCTTCCTTCTTGTGTTACTTATCTGCTCAAGATTTTGAGGCTTAGAGCCTTCGCAATAAGAATAAAGATGATTGCAGCACTTCTCTTTTCCTGGTTATTTCCAGTTCTTTATAAGGAAAAAAAAAAACGACAATTTTTTTCTCTGGAAGAGAGGAACAGAGAATTGTTTGGTAATGAATCGAAGCACTCCATTAGTTTTCTCTAATAATTAAAATACATAAAGATGCTCTCAAAGTTGCAACCACTTCATTTTTTTTATCCCTTTCCTTTATCTTTTTCATCTTCCAGACTTTTCTTCCACCAAACACACTTATTCTCCATCATTCTTTGTAAATCAAACATGAAGACCCTAGGGTTTAATTAGTTTATTTCAGTTCAAAAATAGTTCTGACGAATGAATACTGCCCACCACCAAAAAAGCAGCATGAGCTCAACTTATTGGATGATTAAAATCAGGGTAGACCAAAGTTGCTCAACAGAGTCATGTAGGGATAAGGATGTCTTACAACTAGAAAAACAAGAAAAATCTCAAAATTTTGAAAAGGTTACATCAAAGCAAGTTTGGTGAAAGCATGAGTTGATTCATTTGCTTTGAAGGCAACTCAAATCACCTTCTGAAATTAATAGGAAAACATAAGAATTTTACAGTCGACGGCTATATATAACACCGACCATTGCAATTAACAGTCGGGAGGTCCCACTTGGTGTGTGTTGCTCGGAAGAAGGGACGGCACCACCGCCAACATAACCGCCGCCAACAACCTTCCCAGCCCCTTCGATAGCTTAACCACCCTCCAGTCCAAATTCTCTGCCGTCGGCCTCGACGACGCCGATCTCGTCGCCTTATCAGGTAAAAAAACAACCAACCAACCATACATTATTATTGTGAAAATTAAAGAGCTACATGCAAGATCCTAACTGGAAGTAGTTCCTGTGAATGTTAAATATATTATTGATCGATCGCAGGAGCCCACACCTTTGGTCGAGCACAATGCAGATTCTTTAGCAACCGCCTCTATAACTTCAGCGGCACAGGCAATCCAGACCCAAGCTTGAATACCACTTACCTGGCCACACTGCAGCGGAACTGCCCTCAGGGTGGGGATGGGACTACTCTCAATAATCTCGATCTGACCACCCCCAACACCTTCGACAACAACTACTTCACCAACCTTCAGAACAATAACGGGCTTCTGCAGTCAGACCAAGAACTCCTCTCAACAAGTGGAGCTTCCACCGCCTCCATTGTCAACAGCTTTGCAAGCAGCCAGAGCACCTTCTTCCAGAACTTCGTTCAGTCGATGATAAATATGGGAAACATTAGTCCACTAACTGGGAGCAGTGGGGAGATAAGGAGCACCTGCAGCAAGGTTAATGGGAGATGATGAGACGTACGTGAGGAGAGGTAGTACATATATTAATAAAGTCCACAAGAAGTTGTGTGGCAAGCAGTGGCTCTACCAGCTAGGCTATATCTGTGAGCTAAGTGCTCAAGCTGTGTCAGCTAGAATAAAACAAGAAAAATTCTTGTTTGCTCATCCTAGCTTTATCATGAAATATATTGTGAAAATTTCTCCCCCCCCCTAATTCTCTGTGTTGGGGTACGGTGGGATTGAAGATATTTAGCAAGTAATTCAGGACTTCTTTTTTATTAAAACATCACTTTTTTATACTATGGCCCCATGGACAAGTTACGTAGTTCTCCAATACTCTAGGCTATATAGCTGATATAGCATCTAGCTAGGAGGTCTCCTACGTCAACACGTCTTAACTCGGAGAAAATTTGGCCGAGCACCCTAAAGTTGACGCGGTGTCAAGTGTTGAGCCGACCGTCTAACCCTCATGGACTAATTTAAGTAAAAATAAAAAATGCTACGTGACTGATTTTTTAGCATCATGGATTAATTCAGCTCATAAAAACCGATCGAGCTTAATTACGAATTGTCTTTGTTCCATGAAGGGAAGTCAAGTAGCCAGCTGGCTGTAAACAAACACAAGGCAGATCAATAATTTATAGAGGTCAAATGATTGCATGAAATACACAAAAAAATTACGTACTTTTAGTGCAGCATAAATCTGACACCATACTCTTGTGCAAATTGGAAGTCAATCTACAATAGAACTTAACAGGAAGATAAGATTTTTCGGGTAAAAACTGCTCCATTATCTTAATTAAACTTTGTTTACTGTATTTTTGAATTGACATATTCAAAGTGACAGGTTAGCCAACATTATTCCGTATCAAAGGTTTCACTAAAAAAATTATTTTTGTTAACTTATACAACTTTATCTAAAAATTTAGACTATTAATATAATGCCACCAGCCCGCTTACTAGCTCAATTAATCAAATAGCAAATAAAATGTATATGATCTTAAAAACTCGACTATGCTCTAATACTCTTTGTAATACCTCAAGTCCACTTGTTAGTCTAATTAATCAATTAGCAGGACAAATCTATATGGCCTTAAAAACTCATATAAAAGTTAATTGGTAATAAGTAAATTTAAGTTATAAGCTATTCAAACTTTTTGTTATCTGATGTGTAATTATTTGGAGATATTACCGTTAAAACATAGAGCAATAACATATATATCAAACTTCAATTGTGGCATTTATTTGCTTATCAAAGGTTTTTAGTTGGAGCATAGCAATTTCCTAGAGAGACCTTAGAAGTCATTAGTACTCAAATTATTCAGACAATTACAAAATTCTTTTTCTCCAAGTCTTCAAGAAAGATTTAATCTAAAACTTAAGGCTAGGATAGTTGGAGGTACCATTATTAAAAGTATCACAAGCTAAGCTACTGCTATATTGATTAGGAGCAGAAAATTGTAGATTGTACAATAAACAGTATGATGGTTGCATATAGATCCACACTTGGTGCTTCCTTTGTTTTCTTTCACATGCAGCTAAAGTGGTTTTTTTTTCATGAAATAATCCAATGGATATATTTCTTGCCCACAAGAAAAATAACTCAATGCAAAAGTTATTACTGAAGGAGATTTAAAGCATTCAACAATTCGCCGACATCCAAGACAAGCTGTACCTTCAAGGTTAGTCAATAAATCTTCATCCATGATTGAAGTATTTTCTTTAGATTTGATCTCTAGGATTTGAGTCTTGGCCTCCCTCTACCGAAAGAAGTGAAGCAGAGATAAGGTGTTCCATGGAATAAAATTTGGATGCACATCAAAGTTATCTTGCTTTAGTTTAATGGAGTTAGCTCAAAACAAGATGCAATGGTCAACTCAATGTAACACCGACCGTGGAAAATGGAAGTGTACTATTTGAAAAACAGGCTCGGCCCACACGTTATGTTGGTTGATATTAGTGGATTAATGGTAGCAACAACAGAAGTAAATGCAAGTCTTAAGAATATTAACAGTTAAAAATCTAGGTATGTGCCATGCGATGTTAATAAGATGAATCAAAATATATATTTCTATAATTTTATAGTTTTATAAATATTAAATTTGAATTTTAAAATCATTATTTTTTAAATTTAAAATTAAAAGAAGATAAATCAAAAAATGTGTTAGATTAAACTATTTTTAAATTGAGATGAAATTTTATATTATTTTAAATTTTGAATCACATCTCTTAACTTTGTAATAGTCTCAAATACGTAATAATAAAATGATGATTATACATTTTTAAGGACCTACTATTCTTGTTCATTAAGTGTGAGAGAAAAAAAACATCTTGATTCCAATTCTTTCCTCATCAAAAGAAAAAAAAAAGGAATAGAAAAACCTTCATTGAAAAAAAATAAAAACAGAACTAGTTAATACCTAGAGATTTTTTTTTTCATCAGAAAAAAAAAGAGAGAGATGGCATCCTTTCTAACTATAAAAAAACTCTACTATAAAAAAAGAAAACAATTATTATAATGTTAGTAGCTTTATATTAAGAGAAAGGAAAAAAAAAAAAGGAAAAAGGAGAAGAGAGGTTTCCTTGCCGTTCAGGGAAAAAACCTTCATGGAAAAAAAATTCATGACCGAAAAAAAAAAAGGTCATTGACAACTAAAAACAAAAAGAGTTAATATATAGCTAATAGCTTGATTTAAAAAAATAAAGAAAAAAAAAGTAATTTTTTTTCGCTGGAAAAGAAAGAAGTCATAATAATAATAATAATAATAATAATAATAATAATAATAATAAATCATGAACAGAAAGCAGCCATGCCCTGTTGTAAAAAAAACTTCCAAGAAAAAGGCATGCACGGTTGAAAAAAAAAAAAAAAAAGGTCATGAACAATAAAAAGTCATGCACAGTTGTTTAAAAAAAAGAATTATGAACAACTAGAAAAACAAAATACAAAAATAAGTTAATGTAAAAGAAGAAGAGAAGTCATGGAAACCAAACTTGATCATTATGAAAGCATATTACGGTAAAACACCACCATACAAAACATAATTATTGAAAATTTTATGAAAGTAAAAAATATTTGTGAAGAAAACTTTTTATATTAAAATTTAATTAATACAGACATACATATGAAAGAAGCAAAGAAAAATCTTTAAGCTTTACTATATTATATTAGACTGTTGCATTAAAAAATAGTTAGAAAGTACATGTAATGGGCATCTTAGTCATCTATAAATAGCCCATCCTTGTAATCACTTAAGGATTTATTGTTTTAAGAAAAGCCTCCATAAATATAAGTCTCTCTTCCTCGCCCTTCCTTTGCTCCCTTTAGTAGGAGTCCCATCATGCATCCATCTCTCTTAAAAATCCAATATAGCCTCATCTAACGTATTCGAGTTCATATAAAATGGGTCTAGAATACCTCATCTAAGAGAATGGCCCATCATCTAAGATCAAAGTTCTGTTGCCCTGTGTAATCCTCGGGATTATGTTACCTACCCGTGAGAGTTAATCACGAGATCGAAACGAGTGATGCTAGGGACTCCCGCAATTGCGCAAGGTGTTTGAATTTCAAATCTCCGTATAACAATCGAATTTCCAAATCCCTGGACCTGAGAAATTGCGATGTACGTCAGCTTTAAGAGAAGGCGCAGATACTTCCTTCTCATCGTCTTCGCACGCGCCTACTCCTGGTAAGTCCCTCTGTCCATGCCAGGAAGGAGAGAGAGAGGGAGCCGGGCGCGGAGGAGACCACAACATCCTTCTCCTATGCCGATGTTGGTTTGGGCCCAGCGGCGTGCCCGTCGCCTCGCCGGGCCTGAGACTTGGCCGGCAGTCCTACTGGCACCAAGGGTGGCGTCCAGTGGGGCACCGAAGGTGAGAGAGGAGGAGGAGGGGGCTGGATGCCCTCCTCCTGAGCGGTCGATTCAGGCCCGGCAGTGTGCTCGCTGCCTCGCCGGGCTTGAGCCGACCTCCATCGGTGCCGAGCGTGTGTCCGATGGAGGTCCGTGGCCGGCCATGCCGCCGGCACGATTCCTAGCCGCAGCGGATCGTGAGAGGGAGAGAGAGAGAGAGAGAGAGAAATTGGAGAGAGATAGGAGGAGGGGGCCGACCGTGATGGCTGCCAGCTCTGGTCCGGCCATCGGCGATCGGGCCGCCCAGAATTTGGCCTGCGGCGGCCCTGGCCGTCGACACGATATAACCCCTATTTCGGTTGAAACAGGGAAGCAGGGGGAAGATCGTGTGGGCCGACTGGGCTGCGTGATCTTTGGGCCCTGTTGGGCTGGCTCACGAGCCAGTTTTGAGCAGCATTTTGGGCCCTGTAATAGGCCAAAAATGGTAAAATAAAATTATGGCTAGAATCAGGGTTGATTCTAATTTTTTGGGGGCAATTCTACTTCCCCAATTGGGCAAATATGTTGAGAGATATTCGAGCCCAAAGTTGGGCCCATGGATTAGTCTGGGTAGAGTTTTAAGAGTCACTTTATTATTCAGATTTTAGAAACTTAATTATGTAAAATGATGCTGTAGGTACCCAGGTGTCCAAATAGATGTTTACAATTTGGGATTTGCGTACTAAGGTAAGTAAGCCAAGTATTATAATTTATAAATTATTTAATTTATAAATTATAAATTTTTAATTAGATGCATATTTATGAAATGTGAAAATGAAGTTGCATTTATAATGAATTAATAAATAGTACCATGAATTTACAAATAAGCATTTGTTATGACTATTGTAGCGGGTAATATTTTGCAAGACATGGCTTATATGTGTATATGCAAAAATGTAATTATGTTGATCTTGCAAATTATGTTGGTACTATCGAGATGATAATAGGCAATTATGATGATGACATTGAAATTTACTTGTATGTATCGCTGCGGTTCTCATATGATGTGAAATGCCAAGTGATACGTGACCCACCTCCACAAGGGAAGATATGTGAAGGATACACATCTGTAGGATGTGTTCTGATTGATTATGATACAGGACCCACCTCCATAGGGAAAGATATGTGGAGGACACACATATGTAGGATGTGTTCTGATTGATTATGATATGGCATAACGCTGATACCAGGACCCTTCCTCTTAGGGGACAATTAAGAAGGTTGCTCCAGTTGGGTGTTGTAGGGTTGTGGGACACATAAGAAAACAATGAATATATAAACAATGGTTTGTTTACATTGCATATTCTAGTATTTATTGTATAACTAAGCTTCCAAATGATTTTGGGTTGATGATATGCATGTGCTGATAGCATGACAAATGTATTTGAAATTAGAAGTTTTTATGAAATTGTGATTTGAAAATATCTTGATAAGATTTGATGATTTGACATTATAATAGGCTTACTTATTGAGTGTGAGCTCATATAATTCTCACAATATTTTTCAGAGCCTTAGGAGTGAAGAAGGATATTTGGGGTTGATGGAGCTTCTATTAAATAAAATAAGATCCACTAATGATGTAACCCCAGTATTGCTTGTGTGTAGGGCTTGTAGCCCAAGACTTATAATTATGGTTTGTAATAAATTATGGATTTGAATTGAATAGTTATAATTATTGCCTTATATTGATTTATGTGTTAAAATTCGAGGCGCCTTGCATGCCTGGCATGCGGCGGGTTGTCACTCTAGTTCAAATTTTGGGTCTGGGGCATGACAGCTTTAATGGTATCAGAGCCTAGGTTATGACATTAGGGACACATACATGATGACACTTTAGGCAAAATACTAGGATGATATTGAGATAATTATAAATTTAAAGAATTTCAGATATTATGCTTTGAAAGCCTGACATTTAAAATTTATCATGATATTAATTATAACTAATTTATCAGGAGATAGGAATGGCTCATCGCACTATGAGCCAATAAAATGATGAAAACTCCCAGGTTGGTAATGCTGGTCAGCAGAAAGGTCAGGAAGCTACTGGTGGTACTGGCCCTGTTACACAAGTCGGGGCTGATCAGCAGCGACTCCATACTGAGATGCTTCAGGTTCTCTCGGGTATGGCGCAATCGATGCGGGACATGTAGCATCAGATTCTGCATGCCTTGTCCACTCAGTCTGCTCCCACTGCTCCGTAGACTCAACCTGCTCCCACTGCCCGCAGACTCAGCCTGCCCCTACAATTCACAACCCCAGCCTACCCTCCTGCTCCACAAACTCAGCCAGCCTTACCTACTCATCCTCTACCATTGACCCAGCCTACTCTACCTCAACCCTGGGTAGGGGTTGGCCGTAGCTTTACATATTTCAAAAAGTTTGCCGCTGCCCCTTTTTCTGAATCCACCAACCTTGTTTATGCTGAGCGGTGGATGCGAGATATTGAGAAGGCTTTTATGGCCCATGATAGCTAGGAGATGGAGCGGATCAGATTTGCCACCTATCTTCTCCAGGGGGAGGCTTATGACTGGTGGTTAGTTGAGGAGCAGCGACGGGGTGGACAGGTTATATCTTGGGGAGAGTTTCGGGAGGCTTTTTTGACAAATACTTCCCCAGAGTATACAGAGACAGATGGAATCAGAGTTTATCAAATTGGAGCAAAGAAATCTTTTTGTGGTCCAGTATGAAGCTGAATTCACCATGTTGACCCATTTTGCTCCAAATATTGTGACCAATGAAATGGCCAAGATCACTAGATTCACTGAGGGACTGCGACCCAGACTGAGGCAAGCAGTCAATGCATTTGAGCTTCTCACTTATAGTGTTGTGGTGAATAACGCCTTGGTGACTGAGAGGGATATGAATGCTGTTCAGAGAGATTGGGAGCAGCGGAGGAAAAGAAAAGTGCCTATTTATGGCCAACCTCCAGCTCAGGCCAAGAAGAAAGGTGCACATTAGGCCCAGCAGAACCACAGAATAGGGAGACTCGTTGCATTCATTATGGGAACTTCCACCCTGGAAGGCCTTGTTGCAGATTGACTGGTGCTTGCTTTCTCTGTGGGAAAACTAATCACAAGATGGCCATCTGTCCCCTTCGAAAGGATCAGCAGCCTTCTTTAAGTCAAAGGATGAGCCAGCAGCATCAGCAGCAGCCACCAAGGACCCAGAGAAGGGTCTTCAACCTCACTCAGCAGGATGTTGCCGCCTCTAATTCTGTGGTGATAGGTATACCATTTAATTTTATAGCTAGTATTACATTCTTATCTAGTGCAATGCATTGATAGTTAATTAGAAGTTAGGTTCAATCTTTGATATTAAAACAAATTACACTTATGTCTAGGAATGATTAAAGTAGGTACTGCTTATGCTCAAACTTTAATTGACCCGGGTGCCACGCATTCTTTCATATCTGATATCTATCTTGACAAGAATGCATCATTGACACCTATTCCTCTGGAGCAAGAGTTGCGTATTTCTTTTCCAAATGGAGATGTTATGAAGGTTGACACAGTATGCAAATCCTGCCCAATTGTCTTGGAGGATAGGAGGTTGAATGTTGATCTAATTGTCCTTCCACTGAAGTTCTTTGATGTTATCCTTGGAATGGATTGGCTGGCCTCCTATCAGGTTTCAGTAGACTGCTTCAGGAAGATTGTCAACTTCAAAATTCCAAGTCAGCCTGAATTCAGTTTTACTGTTGATCAGAAACACCTAGCCTTAGTGTTCATGTCAGTGCTGCAAGCTGGAAGGTATCTGATGAATGGTAGTCAAGAATTCTTGCTGTTGTCAAGGATCTTCAGAAGGAAGGGACCAAGTTGGAGGATATTCCTGTAGCTCGAGAATTCCCTGATATCTTTCCAGATGAATTGTCTGATTTGCCCCCAGAACGGAAAGTCGAGTTCTCCATTGATCTAGTTCCTGGAACTGGACCTATATCCAAGGCCCCTTACTGCATGGCACCGGCTGAGCTAAAGGAATTGAAGGATCAATTGCAGGAGCTCCTAGATCGGGGATTTATTAGACCCAGTGCTTCTCCTTGGGGTGCTCTAGTTCTATTTGTTAAGAAGAAGGATGGCGGTCTTCGACTCTGCATTGATTACCAAAAAATCAATAAGGTAACAATGCGGCATAAGTACACTCTATCGAGGATTGACGACTTATTTGATCAACTCCAAGGAGCCCGGATATTCTCAAAGATTGATCTCAGGTCAGGGTACCATCAACTTAAAGTCAAGGAGGGGATGTACCTAAGACAGCATTCAGAACCAGATATGGCCACTATGAGTTCTTGGTGATGCCGTTTGGGTTAACTAATGCCCTAGCAGCATTCATGGCTTGATGAACAGAATTTTTAAACCATATTTGGATCATTTTGTAGTGGTTTTCATTGATGATATTTTGATATATTCCAAGAGCCATAAGGAGCATGAGGACCACCTGAGGATCGTGCTACGGATTCTTCAAGAGAAGAAGCTTTATGCCAAGCTGCAGAAGTGTGAGTTTTGATTGGATCAAGTATCTTTCTTGGGTCATATAATCTCTAAAGATGATGTATCTGTGGACCCGAAAAATATTGAAGCTATCATTAGCTGGAGCCGACCTTCCAATGTGGCAGAAGTCAGAAGCTTCTT